>JAQIXX010001263.1:0-36313 GCA_034700605.1 Willowsia nigromaculata
GACATATGAGTAGCCGTATTTATCAAATATACATTGCATTTGCGAGACCCAGTTATTTTTCGGATTTTTACGATTTCCCGTCTGCATCAATGCAAGAAAACACTTTTTTGCGTATCTATCATTGTCCATGCATAATAATTTGTGCCAGTATAGCAATGCTTTTTTAAGGATAACAAAATTCATGGGTATTATTCCAGTCTCTAGACGCAGAATATATCCAGGAACAAATTTAGACAATCCAAGTATTCTTCTTAGGAACTGAGATTGCACCTTTTCAATCATTTCACTTTGCCCCAACCCCCATATATGACTAGCATACAAGGTACTTGTTGATACTATTGTCTCGAATAGCTTTATTTTACTACTCCAGCTATTTATTTTCCCTCCAGCCACCACCTTCCATATACTAGCAAGAGCCGAGATGCCCTTTTTTGTAAAATATTTTGCGGTGTTTGTAAAACATCCCGAGGAGAAGAAGGGAACCCCCAAATATGTATATGAGGGCACAATGTCAATTTTTTTGTCTCCATACATGAAATCGATTATTTTTCCTATTCTTCCTCCCTTTCGGAAAATCAACACTTTTGTCTTTTCCACATTTACCTGGAGACTCAATTTAAGAAAATATTCCCGTAGTGCATCAATTTTCCGCTGCAATTCACCTGGTGTGGATGCCATGACTATCTTATCGTCAGCGAAGCTTAACAGTTGTAATTGAAAGTTATGAGTAATTTTTGCTCCAAAAATATTTTTCTCGTTCAGGTATGACTCTATGTCGCAAATGTATAGGTTAAAGAGCAAAGGTGAAAGGATTTCACCTTGGCCCAAGCCTTCTGTGACCTCTATGACCTCAGTATAACCGTGTTCGGTTTTAACTCTTGTTTTAAAATTATCGTATAGAAACTTTATGATTCGAATCAGTTTTGCAGAGACCCCTAACCAATGCAGTTTTTTCCATAGCTTGTCATGTGGAATTGACGAAAACGCTCGTGCAAAGTCAATAAACAATGAATAGAATGGAAAGAATGAAAAGGAAAAAGACATCAAACAGAGGAGCACAACTCTCTATCATCATCAGTGTTGCTTTCCCATTTACAAGGGTGATGAATAGTAACTGGTTCTTAAAAGAGAAGTGGTAGTAAAGTAATGATGAAAACTGAAAAGTGACAGTACCCAGTGAATTTTTTGCATGTATTTGTGGAGAAGTATATTTCTTTCTGAGAAAAACAAGACCATTTGTTTGCACAATTCTGACTATGGAAGACAGAGTGACAAGTGGCAAGGGGAACATGATAGAAACGGAAGGAAGTGGGAAGCTTATGACAGCAAATAATGCCTCTATGCATGTAAAATGAAGTTTTAGGGGCACTGGCTGGTATCCTAATGAAAAGTAAACAATCACATGCGTATTGTGCTGTATACAAACAGAGCGATAACATTCTCAGTCGTTTCTTTGCAAACAACCTGCTGATATCATAGTTCCATTGCTCTTGTTGTGCTCCATACTATTTCAAGCAAACCCCGCATACCCTCATTTTTGTTGCACGAAATTAAATAGAAGAAAGTAAAAGGAGTGAGAAAAAAGCTATCAGCAACACCTACTACTTCTACCAATCCACTTTTTTATGAATACGTTCTTCTCATCAACATCATTCATCATCACCTCCTGAAAATGAAGTTCAGTTATTCCCAGAAAAAATTATGAAAGAAGACTGAGTGAATGAATCAGTTTTAAAAAATGCCAACGCTCAAGAAAAAATGTAATTGGCCAGAAGGCACTTGTAAGTTCTTGAATGTATGTATTAAAAAAATCGCGTAGTATGAAATTAGACCTTTCTCGTGTGGAAACCGTAAAAGAGCCGACTAACGGGGATTTTTTAATTGACAGTCATACTGTATTAGGTATGTATGAGTGAATTGAATGTGCATGTTTTACGTGCTATTATACTTACTTCGTGAATCGTGACGTTCATACATGATGCGTCATGCTAGGATAAATCTTTTTGAAAATGGCTTCTGCTTGTCTGTTCGTTTCAGTTCACTTCACACCATATTTAACCTGTTTTCTTGCCTGTATGTAACATGTCAAGAGGGTGATGATGAGAATGACAATAAATATGATCTTGTCAAGATGAAAGAGAGTGACGGAGTGAAGTAACATAATGTGTAATGGTAATGGTACTGGAATATATGAATGCTAAATATATACTGAGAAGTAAGTCTTGCCGCTTGACTTTTCCTGTACCAACGTCTATCATTTTTTTCAACTTAACAAGTGATACAATTTTCAAATCAAATGATGCATAAAGTAAAATTATTAGTTTTTTTTTGTAAATCCCACCAATCAGTGTTTCAAATGTAATTTTCTAGACATTTGACAATTTTTTTGTCTACTAATCTAAATTTTCTCTTTGAATTAATATTAAGGAGAAAGTATACGCAAAATTTTATGCATCATTGCGATGATCAAGCTGGAATGAAACTAAAGTTTCTGGATAAATGGCGTATATTTTTAAAAAGTTAATTGAAAATTTGATGTGCTTACCTCCTCACAGTAATAGAGACCGGTTATGTTGTCTGACCAATATTCTGTAAAGATGGCGATTGGGGATGCTGTAATAATAGCGATCAGCCATACCACCGCAATAACCCAACAAGCTTGAGATCTAAAGATATAATAAAGTAAAATGTACATGAGATTATGAATGCGCCAGGTAATCATGATGAAGCTGGAATGAAAATTAAGTTTACCTTCGGAACCTGGGTCGTAGAGGATACAGTATAGCCATGTAGCGATCCGCAGCAAGCGCAACCAAAGTGTATGAGGAAACCAGAACGCTTATCGCTTGCGCTGGAGAGAGAAGATAGCAGAGAAAATGGCCAAACGGCCAATATTGTAAAAGTACGGGGATATATGAGAATGGTACGCATAGTACAGCCATGAGAAGGTCTCCAACAGCCAAATTTGCAATCAGGTAATTTGTAACGGTGCGCATTCTTGGTGATGAGAAGACAACGTAGCACACGAGCGCATTACCAAGTAAAGCAGTGACGAAGATGGAGTTATAGAGAATGGCAATGGCGATTTTAAATCCGAGGGAGTACATCTCCGTATCAGTGTACATGAGAGTGTCATTGGTGAAACATATAGATTTGTTTTCAGTCCACCAGCATTGTTGCGTTTCATTAGCAAACGTTAAAATATCACCAGTATAGTTCCCGATGAAATCAGGGTCACCAGGTACAGTCATTAGGTAATTGTATTGTTGATCTTCATTAAATGAATCAGAAGATGAGGAGCCATCGCTGCTGGAACTACCACCAACGTGGTTGGGGTCCATTTCTGCGGAGGCAGCGTCGAAATTGGAATAAACGAGTCCACCACCCACACCTTCCATTTTAAAGTCTTAATTTCACAGGGTGTAATTTTATTTTAGAGCAGCTTTCTCATGTTTCACTTGACATGACATAAGTAGCCCTTAGGAATGCACTCGACGTAAATAATGTGTCTATACTTCAACTCGCTTTTGATACAAGATCGAATTTTGTTTTAGTAATTGTTCCTCTTTTCACTTGTTATTTGTTCTACTCAACTTTAAAGTTTGTAAAAGGATGCATCCAATACATAAGCAAAAAGAGTTCAGGTTTCCTTTTTCCAATGCCTCGTGGATATCTACCCTTGTCCTTATTTCGAGAAGTGAGGGGAAAGCTAGACGAAACTTTTCTCCAAACAAAATATCCTCGTTGTATTTTGCATAAGAAAAAAGAGATATTTCAAAGAAAAATCGCAGGCGGAGGTGACAGTCAAACAAGTTTGGAAATTGAAGCCAGATATAGGAAATAAGTCAAAAGAATAGTTTTAGAGGATTTGAAAATGCGAAAGTTCTTGATTTTTTGGCGTTATTTTTGTACTCTTTTACTTGTTCCACTTCTTCTGTCCTTTAAAATGATGCTCCGAAATACTGAAAAAAGTAAAGAAGAGAAAGTATATATTTTGTATACTTTAGCATACATATGCGATGCATTAACAAATTGTTAGGTATGAGCTTGTAGCTGACTACTTTTGAAAATTCCTGATCCAACAAAATCTCATCCAAATAAGAAAACTTTGTTATAGACGTACGTATATACGCACTCTACAAGTTAGCTTTTTCAATTCATAGTGTACCTTTTTGTTTGTTGTTTCGTGTCTCCGCTTCCTTTTCCACTTTCTCTTTGAGATCTCTTATGGATGTAGTTTTTCATAGATTTCCTGTACTCGATGTAGAATAATGTGTGCTTGTGTCCTACTAATAAAAACCACCCAATGGCTCTCCTGTTGACGTTTCTCTTTTCTTTTTCTGTTCAAAGGCTAGATTTTCCATTCATTTTTAATGCTTTTTTACTCCTTGTGGTGGGCACTGCTGCTGGTCAATCGTGATGAGTCTTCGTCTTGTGACATTTTTTTAAGGAAAAAGTTTTAAAATGCTGATTCTAAAGTAGTCCTAGCAGTAGTCCAATCTGGTTGTCGCCTGTCTTTTGAGGTGAACGATGGCGGTTTTGTTGAAGCTGGGGAAGGCGAAAAACGAAATGAATGGTAAGGATCAACTTTATGCTGTGTCCTGGTCGTGTGAAGACGAAGAAAAAAGTATTTCTTCTTTGCAAGATATCCCAAGGGAAAATGAGCGAAAAGACGGAGAAAAAACTTTTTCGTGTCTCTGTTTTCTTGGTTTGTTTTCACCTTGTTGTATACCTAATAATAAGGAGATACCCGCAGCAGGATATCGAAAAGGTGCTAGTCAAAGCATTTTTATTATGTATTATTGTCCTCCCCTCGCCGTGTCGTCTCATAATACGAAGTATATGAAAGTATTATGTCTTTGTGTCTTGGTAGTTTTGTTCCATTGAAAGAAAGTTAACTGAACGCCCAATGCTTCTGGGAAATGAAGTGTGTGCATTAACGAAGGCGAAACTTGTAGGTGGATTAGATCGAAAGGAAATAATATAGAATTATTGAAATATTCATTTATTATTAAAGGGCAGAAGCAACAATAGCAGAAAAGGGAAAGAAAGGTCTCTTCTTTTAGTGCATTTGATAAAGCTGACAACGGAACTTAGTCAAGTATGCCTAATGGGATGAGTAAAAGGAGCAGGATAAATGTGATAAAAACAATTGCCCTTTTTGACGATATGGCATAATGTGTATATGTACTATGTGCATTTTAGATGTATAAAAAGAAGAGAGAAAGTTATTGGAGGATAAAATGATTTGATGAATTATATTCAATTAAAGCGGCTTGGAACGAACTATTCACTGGAGGATGATAATATATATCTGTTTCGAATATTGAATAGGCACTTGAGTTTTTACTAGATTGGCTTTTACTAAGAAAAAAGTTTTCAAACTGTTGGAGAAAAGATGTTTTGTTTCTATTTCTGAGAAAAATGGAAAACTAGATATTTCATTATGAGTTGAAAAAGTATCGAGAGAGAGAATGATATTAAGTATTACGGTAATTTGTTTGGGTTTCTTAGATCAAGACTGTTTTTGCAGGTGCACCCATGTCATCTCGCAACTCTCGAGATTTGTGTCGTAACTTTACTTGTCGTGTTTTATTAATTTGAAAATTGTTCAACTACATCTAATATTCTTGTGTAATATGAATAAAATATATAGGTTGGCAAAGTTCAAACGAATTTTGTTGCGACTTCTTACCTTTTAAGGTGAGATCCTATCGGCACGAGACTGCCTCTCCAAATGTGACCCGTTTGTCAAATGCAAATATTAACTATTCAATTTCGACTAGCTCAGGTTTCTTTGCTGGATTCCAGTCACGTAAGAATGTTACTACTGGTTAAACTGGTTGTTGTGTTGATGCCACCGCTGCAAATAGTAAGAGAGAAACAGAACGTTATGCATTTTTGTTTATCTCCAAAAATGCTCAACATTTTTAGCACGAAAACCTTCTGATAATTGTAATTTTAGACGTAGGTATATGTTTATCTCCTGCAAACTCTTTGTGTGTAGATTCAAGAGCCAAAAGTTAAGTCAACACGCAAGCAGGAAGTTTCTACTTTACTTTGTATATGATGCGTTAGGTTTTTTTGAAAGCATGTTTTTTTGGAAATAATGAATCACTTTTATTTTGTTTTTGAAAGTGTCGGAGGATTAGTTCTTGTTATGTATTCCGTTCTCATTACCACGCTTAAATAGCAAAGGTCTGGGTTGGTTTTTTGTATATTTAGTTCGTGATTCTAGACGTGCTCGAGAAGTACTTTTAGGTATATTCATGTTTACTTCAGGATGAGGACGACTCACCGCCAGTTGCTTGCCTCAGATTTTAGGAATGCTCCTCATACTCATGTAGATGCTTTGTTTACACTTTGCTGTCTTTACAAGTATAAATCTCTCCTCGTTTCACATTTCACGTGCAACCGTTTTGCTTCTTTGCTTGCATGTTCACCCATAAAATAGCTAGCATTATGACCCATGATTATAAACCTACCTAAATTACGTATGCACGTACAATGTAGTAAGGATATATGCATGCAGCTTTCTTCATTGTGACTGAAACACGGTTTGACTCATCATTTTCATCCCATTACAACTATTGCAACTCTAGACGTCTTCGTTAAGAAGGCTATTATCGTCATCATTATTATCATCACTTTAGCAAACAGCTTTAAAAGCCACTGCCAGAAGTATTAGTCCAAATCACAGTCCTTTCACAGTAAAATCTTTCTTCTTCATTTTTTGAAAGAATACAAAGGGGTGTATTTAATAGCTAGTATTTACTTCTTTGGTCTTTCTTTTTCCAAATAATAGATACAGAGAAGAAATCTTTGAAACGGAAGGCGAAGGTTGTCTACGTCAAGTCTAGTGTTTTCAAAGCAGTACTTTACCCAATATACCGGAAACCCATTTTAAAATAAACTTTTCTGACTCACAATTTGGCCAATTATTGAATACGAACTCTATTCATGAAAGAAAAACAGAAGATGAAAGTGTGCTAGTTTAAGCGTTTGATGATAATCGCTTTTAAAGGATACTTGGGCATGAGTTGATAGCTGCGCTGTTCAATCTTGTAAAAGGCAACATTAAAATGATGTTGTAACATATAGACAAAAAGGAATGATTCAAGCTTAGAGAAAATCAATTTCCTTTCCACCTACACTGTTCAGTTAACACTCAACCGCCAAAGGCTAAAATCAGTTTAATGCAACATGGTTAAACATCCGTATATTATAGTGTCTGTTTTATAATCTTACACCCATGCATTGTGTTTCGTATTATTGCGACTTAAAACTGGGGGCCTTGAATTGTTTAATATCACAGTGCTAGTTGTGACGCAAGCAAGCAATGACAAAAGTCACCATCTCAGATAGACTTTTCTTTTGATTCGCTTTAATCTCCAAGTTGAAAACCATTTAGCTAACCTACAATTCATAACTTCACATAATGGTGATAACTTTTACAGAGTCACGATATGATGAAATGATAAATAGGTCGATAAAGTGGTGAGATTTGGAGTTTGCTTTGAAAGCGTCACTAGCAGCTGAAGCTTGGAGCAAATATACGTCCTAACTAAGCTATAATAATGTTATCCTCCACATTTCTACTGTGATAATGACGACGGCAGAGAAAAGACTAAAGAGAAGAAAAGCTCTCGCATTTCCTTTGCGATGTGCATCGCTGCTTCCCTGTTCCGGGCTTTGTATTTTATGATCGAGTCTTTTTTTGTTTGGATAGAAAACAAGCCGTGAAGCTCTAAAAGAGAAAAAAAGGAAATTAAAGGAAGATATGAGGATATAAAAAGAACAGTTTTAGATGCATTATTATACATACAAGTAGTTATTTATAAAGCAGATCTTGCTTATAATATCTTACACTGAATGAATCCGCGTGCTTGTTATTTTAGTCATTATTTTATTGGAACTGGATCATAATCTTGTCTCTGGGTCATTTTTCAACAAGACGATATTGTATTGCATTGCACTAAAATGGTTCAAGTTTATGGGGTGATAATGAAGATGTGCTTTCGAAAGAAAAGGCAAAAAATAGACGCTATATAAGTAGACCACTTGCTTGGAAGTGAGAGTTAGTGGTGGATTCTGTAGTGTCGGAAGATTAGTGTTAACGTATGACCGCTTACAACTTACAACCATGAAGAAGTGGTAAATGTGGTTATGAATAATATGAAGTTCTGAAGTACTTTAAACAACCGCTATAGTTCGAAGAAGTATGTGTTTACAACAGGTTTAATTTTTGAAGGTTGTCTCTCCTAAAAAGGATGAAAAATATCACTCAAGAACCACAAAAGAAGGGACAAGAATGCTGTTGATCTTTTCACAGTTTAACTATAAAATTACTTTCACGGGAGGAAGTCCCAAAAGTGTATTAAATGCCACAGGACAAGCTCATATTTGCGTTTCCTAGTAGTACATGCACAGTCCTTGTACCCAAATTTTCTGTTTATTTTTTTGTTGCGAGTTTGCAACAAAGTTATAAACGCTACGATGCACTATTTTTCACATTTTGGAATAAAACACGGAAAATGTGCCTGTGCTGATGTCATATGTTCATAATTTGCAAAGGGTAACCATTTTCCGATGTGTTATTTTGTGAGGATGATAATCTACGTACTTGTGGACGGGTGCTTCCTCTTTGCCTCGGTTTTCTGCTACTGTGTCTCCTCACCACTCATAATTTTGCCACTCCCAAGTCGTTACTTACGTAAACAGGGGAAAAAACTTTCATTTTCACTCCGGGGGGTTACTGCCATACTTATGACTTATATAGGTTTATGCAACACACACAAACTCCTCGAAAATGTACAAGGGCAGGAATAGAATAGAAAGATACAACATTGTGGCAAGTCTAATATTACAAGTTGTAGTTGAAAAGCTATGGGCATTTCGTACTTTTGGCATGAAGACATGCATCCTCCGCTTCTTTCTGTTTTCCACGCTTGAATGAGTAACTACATTTTGTATCTGTATTTATTTCTGAGTCTACTGAACAACCGATGCATGGGCGAATGATAGAAAATAATGCTGCTTAAGTTTATAAGCTCTTTTTTGAAGTAGAAAATCTTAGTCTTTACATGCCCATTAGAAGATGCTCAAAAACTCTAGTCGCTACCCTCAAATTTCTTCTAACTCTTGCGTATTAGCGCGACGTATGCATTTAGACAGGAAAATATGCGATGAGCGCTATTTCAAAGGGATTCTTTTCCCGTGAAGCGTAAATATTCAAGGAATACTGGAAACAAGAAGATATGAGCGGATTATTGCAGAGAAAGGAAGAGGCGGAAGCTTGAAAGAAAGACTTTCACTATTAGCAAGGAAGGAACATGCATGTCGTTCGTCTCATCTGAATACGGTGGCGTATAATATTATGAAAAAAAGTGTCCTGTCCTAATACCACCTAACACATACCACAGAACATATTTTTAGCATATTCTCTGAGGACAAAAAAGTCCTTGAGGACAGATGAGATGCATAGTATGAATTTACTTACTTGTTTTGTTGAGGGGAGGCCTGGGACCAAAAGTATGGAGAAATATTAACAGTAAATATGGCGCAAAACCACAAACAATAGGTGGGTGTTATACTTTTAAAATGACATGTCATTAGAACTGTTTAGCACGTGCACGCACTTACTTTGTCCAACTAGCAGTATAAAAAAGTGCGATGTCACATTTCACAAATTTGCAATTTTTCCAAAGTGAAAAAAATTACAGAGTCTGTTATCTCAGTTTACAAAGGATACGTGAGGGTTACAGTTGTTGACAACGAGTCCTATTTTTCACTTAACACTCCGTAGCTTATTAAGTGTTTCATTTTACAAGTATTTCACTTAATTATATAATCCATTTACTTGACACTCATTTCTCTTTTGTTTAATGCATTACCTCTGGGGCAAAATCAGACTCACTTTATCTCTACAAGAAACAATTTCTGACAAGTTCAGCAAAGTGAAAGTACCTATGTAAGTGGTACGTACTTGCAAACAATCTCCACTTCCTTATTCCTCCGCCTTCATAGAGTTTGTTACGAGATGTTAGATATCTTGACTGTCACTATTTGCTTGTCTTTTCCTCATTTCATCATTCTACTGATCCTAGCATTGTTCTATTTTCTGACGTTGTGACATGAATTTACTTTTTCTCGAGTCCCTACTCTTGCTCCTGTTTAACTTTTGTTTATTGGTTAGTAGTTTCTTGTACTTCCAGAAAAAATAGTTAGAACACTACAATATTAAGAAGCAAAGAAAGTTTTTTTCATGCTGTTTGCTCTTTTTTCTTTCTACTCCCTATGTCTCTATGTAATTTCCTTCCGGAAGATAAGTTACGGTCATCAAACTAGTCTACTGTAAGGGAAAGGGGAAAAACACTAGTTGGAAGAAAGAATGAAATAAAGGAAAAAATTAAATGTTTTTATTTATAATTCTCGTGGTGTGTACTTTATATAACGTTGTTGGTCTCGATGATAAAACAAGGTTTTCTTACAAAAACAACAATATTGTACTTTTTAGAGTCACAATAATACTTTGAATGATTGTTCAATCTTGCTAACTAACTTTTGTAATATAAACTCGGTGGATATGGCATATAAACTGTTTCTGTGTCACTATGCTTCTCTTTGACTGCCAACAACTTTTGTTCTGTTGCTCGCGTCGCTGGTTGCTGAAAGAAAGCTGTACAAAGACTGCCAACCCGATGAGGCTGGCATCCCCAAAAAAGTGGTGAGTAGAGCTAACAAGCGAGTAAGCTCAAAGTAGAAGGCTCACCCTACAGACGAACTGGCATGCAAAACTGCATAACTGGGAACAGACGTGTGACTGTGAAGTGCAGAAAGCTAGAGTGGAGAATGAAACCAGTCCAGAAAGTAGAAGCAGTGAAAAAGCCTGGCCATCACAATAAGACCAGCAGAAGTTTAGTGCAAAAATGGTTGCGTGATTCATAATAATATGGTGATGTGCAGCTGCTATTGCACTTGAGAGAAGAGTACAAGATGGAAAAAAAGTAACTTGAGTTGCATGCAAGTTATATGCCCATCCAGAAAACTAGAATCTTTTATTTCTTTCCCCAATCCCTCGTCTACACACACACATATCGTCATGAACATGAAAACATGATCAAATTGAGTAAGATGTAAGCGGTGAGTATTACTGTGAGAAAAAGGGGGTAAGGAAAAAAAGTGGATGAGTACTCTCCTGCGTAGTTGTTACATTTTTATGAAAACTCTATTCCATCTTGTTAAAATGAGGAATCTGTGATGTGAATCGAGAGCAGAGAAAGTAACACAGACACAACACTCATAGACTTATATATTATGTGATGGTGTTACTTTCCCCCATTCCTATTGCCTCTGGCTCATTTCTCTTCTCTCTGCGAAATTTAACCCACACAAGTAAAAGTCTAGATCGTCACTTTCTTCATCACTTTTGCCAATTTTCTCACCACAAAATTTGTTTTTATTTTATCTTTTTTATATAACTGGAAATCGTTTTTCCCGTGCTAGTTATCATTTTGTATCAAATAATATACTCATCAAAACCCCAACTCCTGGCATCAATACTTTCACGTTTCTGCTATTTGCATAATATTTTCACTATTTTTCCTATTATATTTTTTGTTATATGGCTTTACATTCTATAGAGCATTTTCCGAAAAAAAGTAAAAGAGAATTCCATGTTTGCTTATTATTACTTTAGTGCCTCGACTAAAAACCAATTCAACTTTGCTCTCTTTTTGTGGTATTCCAGCTTCCTATCACGATGGTAGAAAAGTGCAGTAATCTGACAGATAATAACATTTAGGTACATCATAACAAAAAATGAAATAAGCGTTACGTAAACTTTGACATGCATTTTTCTAGCCATTAGGTTAGTCATTATTAAACATTTGCAATACTTTCGGTTCCCATCACAGGCTCATTCTTATTCAGCCCCATTCCTCTTCATCTGACATACTTTATTAGGTTTCTTTTCGTAGCCACACAGGAAGTCTTTTCTCCTTTTATTCGCCGACTGAGAAGAACCGGAAAGATATGATGAGGAAGATGAAATAAGGAGTCAATGGCGGCGACGATAATGATAGTGGGACGTTGATCTTCATAATGATGCTTTCAGAGATGATTTTTATGGAAATGATCATTTTCTTTCTTCCAACTTACTTTGATATCACCGAGAATATCAAGCCCGAAATCACATCTCCCAATATCTCTCATTATAGCCCATAAATCAAAACCGTTTCGTTTTTCTTTGAATAAACCGATGATTCTATTTTGCTTTAATTTCCTGTAAAAAGGTCAGCCCCCAGATTAGTTTCCCCAAAAGCATGCTTTCTTTACAAAATTTTATGCAATGGGTGGCAAATAACATGTTTTGGAGTTACTGTGCAGATTCATTCATTCACCTTGATACTATGAAACTAATAAGTCTCCCAAGTTTTCAGAAGACTTTCAGACATTATTTATTGTTACCACAGTCTATACAGGAAGAAAAATTGTTCGACCTTCGGTATAAGAGGAGTATAAATGCTGTAAATTACGATGAAGAAAACATAAACCATATGATATAGGAATCATGATGAACCCACAAGAAAAGCCAGAGAGGAAACAGGGAGGAAACATTAACTAGGGTTAAGAAAGATGGATTATAAACTTGGGGACTTGCTTGCTGCTTGCTTGCACAAAGTACTTGGAACTAATATAATGGCATCCGCCGCAACCTATGACCACGAAGGTAAGATGAAGATGACTATGAATAGTTGCTTCTTATTATAGAACACGTTTACCTACTTTCTTATATAAAGCTGCAAACTGACACACGATAGGATACAATTATGAATTGCCTTCTGCTGCATTGAAGGCATTTTATACACGAAAGCATTCGCCTTCTTTCCATCCTATCAGGGAAATAAATATTATTTGACGTTACTTATTACTTTGTGCTGTTGTGACCGCAGACAAAACAAAATTGCGAGAGCAGAACCATGTACACGCTAGCAAAATATGTTATAAAGTCACAACAAAATAGGCTAAAAAATTGCGTTCTTTCAGCTTAACTTTCCATTCATTTCATTTAGGCTACGCTTCCTTATCCTCCCAGGCTTATTATTGTATTACCCCAAACACAAAATACAAGATGCTGATATATTTTTCTTCGGGATCAGTTTTCGGTCAATGCACAAAAACCCTTTGCTTGTGTACCCACTCTACCATAAAGCTTCAAGGTAGAAAGAGGAGAAATTGATGAAACTTGGGGACCTTGTAAACACTTTATGCACAGGTAAGACATGTTTACAAGAGAATCGACTTTGCTTTGTAGAGATAGATTCTACCTATTTTGCAACCGTAACCTTTACCCCTACAACAATTATGGAAAATCTAATCAAAATTCAGTTATGGGGGAGAATATGAAACTTTATACCTGTCGAACGTCCTTGTATCAAATATCATTTGAAGTTTGTTTTCGAACATAACATTTTATGTGAGGTTGTTTCAAAACTTTACGCTTTATTTTCAACACTAAAAATATCATAATATCAAGAACTTTCTATTTTTGGTCCATGTAAAGTACATGCTATACATATCCCTTTGCGTAATATATCTATTGATATATCTCTTATCCTACACAGGTTCATCTTTTGCAATTGCACAAGTCCCCCATTAAGCATCAATTACTTCCCCACAAAACACACATGAGGACCATAGAACCACCAGAAATGGGGATTTCAGGGATTTGGTTTTGGCGATGGCTAGGTGAGAAAAGCAAACATTCCCAATCACAATATTTTGTGAAAGTTATATAAGACCCTTAAAATATTTATACCTATGCGTATATAAGTGAGTATCTATTGCTGTGTATCATATTTTCATGAATCTGAATCACAGGGATTGAGTACAAAGCTTATCTAAGCAAAAATAGAAATCCAATCACTTGGTATCTAATATCCAACTTTGTTATTGCCACCGAACTCTACTTCTTTCACTCTCTATATTCTTGTACATTGACTCCGCAAGTCTGTACACATCTAGTCACTCAACTGGTATGCTTATCTCCTCTCAAATCACATCATTTTCTAGTAATAAAAATAGTTTCAGCTTGGATAGACCAACTGATCAGATCACTGAACTGAAGCGAAATAAGGGGATGAATACGCAGATGAAGTCTTGTTTTTTAACCAAAAACCTGAGAGCATGTTCTGTGTTCTTCCAATCCCAACATGTGGAAACGCGACCATGAAAAAAAGCATCAATGATATTTTGTACATCACATCTCACATACTAAAAAATATTTTTTTATCCTTTCACTTTCACTTACTTTCTCTTTTCGCTGCTATCACGTTTTTTTGATACGTAGTTCCGAAATTGGGAATGGTAATAACCCCCCGGTTTATTCATGTATTTTTAATGGATTTGTTCAGACCCTTCTCTAGTCAAGCAGACACGTTATACTGTTGTCCTTATCTTACTTCAAGTGTTACTCGTTACAGCTCCCTTTCGTGGATCATCGAAGATATAACACACATGAACGCAAACTTAGGAGAGTTGGTTTACTTAATAGGTTCTCCGACAATTTTGCCTGGAGCACTGAGAAAGATTTAACGTACCACACTGTACACTGCATGAAAGTAGCATTTTGTCTATTTACTATTTATTTTACGAATGTGAACTATTTGTATTTCCCCGTTTGTAGTCATAAATGCATTTCAGTGAGGAAAAGTAAACTAGCTCACTCACCCACAAATTTAATTTCCTATCGTCTCCCAACCGAATTTGCTTTTCCTCCCACTCTCTAAAGAAAATTAAACATTTAACTGCTTCTGTTTCTTAGTCTCAAGACACTTATAAAATTTGGTTTTTAGTTCCAAGGAACCGTGATGTCACGCCCCCGCATTAATAAACAATATATAAGAAATGTGTAGCTGTCATTCACATCCGATTCATATTATACAGTCTCAGAAAATACATGATTTGCATTTAATCAATGGTGAGCAATGGGGAAATCGGATAATGTAATGAAGGCTGAGATTCTGCAATAACTTACTGCGCTTCCATTTAAAAAATACTTTTATACTTACCTACTTGTGTGTACCAGCAAGTTATTAATTATTATGACTTGATCTCAGAAAAAATATTTAGCGACATTTCTCACAAACTTTAGGTGACGGATGATGCTGGATTTAGCAATACTATCACATATTCCTCAACACGAATTAAATGACACAATCCCACGAATCGTTCTGATGTTCATGTTAGTTTTTGTACGTATACACTGCAAATCTGTATCTCTGATAATAATCCTCCACCTAAATGGAATAAAAGTTGGATTGGAGGAAGCACAAAATACTTTGTTTGGGTAGAGCCATGAAACAGAATAGAGTAGAATATTAGTTAGTGGTGTGATCTGATAATGATAAAGCACCTTGAAACTAGGTATATTACTGTTCAACGTAAAACACATCATCATACAACATATAATGCGGAAGAAGTGGAAGCAACAACTATCATACCATTATTATTGCACAGTGAAAGGGATTAGGATTTACAGGATTTGTCTGATAAGTCAAAGCCGACACTATATTATACTTGTTGTTATTATGACTTTTATAACTAAGAACTGCCACTGAACTACGCTAAATGCTAGCTGATCTAGAATGAGATGAGGAAAGCAGGCAGAAATTAAGTGTAATCTGAAAAAGTGAGGGTTTTTGGAGTTTCCACCCAAATAAACTGACACAGTGCCTGCAGAGAAGTGTTCTTGCGAAAGAGCTTCTGTGAAAGCTATCATCATCATCACCATTCGTATGCCATCTATAACTAAGTAATTTGCATATTACCTGCTATACAATTTCATGAGCTGATGACAGAACACGAAACAGAACTCATAGACGTGATTCCAAGAATATTATGCATTACATTTTCTACTGGTGCTTACATGTCGTACAACGTTACCGTCACAAAGTCGCAGACATTTCCATTTTCCATCAAACATGTTTACTAATATTTTGCACTAGTCACTCACATAAAACCATGCAAGTCAAACCTATGCCATTATTTCTTTATTATGCCTTCGGACAATCAACAAAGGCAACCAGCCGTATATTGCGAAATTGATTGTGCTTAACATTTTGTATTCATATGTGTTGCTTTCGCTGATGTCGATTTTGCTATTATTCACGTTTTTCATAAATTACGATCCCAATCTTCACCCGAAAATTAAACTGAAATAAGGTTTCTACTTTAAAGAGATATAGCACAGCGAAAGTAATCGAATGGTACCAACGTTGGCACACAATGTCCTAGCGTCAGTGACATGAGTTCATTCAGAAGTGGAGATATATTTTTGGCTTTCGTTCGTTGATGGTACTTAGGAGCAATGAATGTGCAGAAACTTGGGAAAATGAGAAAATGGTGTTGGCTTTTCTTGGATGTTGGTACTATTTCTGTTCCAAGTGTTGATGTTGAACTGTTCGTGTATGATGCGTCTTGAAGGTTTGATGTGTTTGGAAAGAAACGACAGTCGAGTACGAAGATGATAGCATAGTGCTGCAATGAAATGCACATATTTACACACAAAAAGCCACGTACACGACATATAGCAACCTGACGTCTGTAATGGCATGATTTTTAGTTTACACACCATGAGAGTGAATCCTAAGCCAAGAAAAGATGGAAAAATAATTTCTGGTCTCAACTCTCAGAAATTGGAAAAAGAAATCATCAAGAATAAGTACAAGTGCACAAAACTTTGGGAGAGTATATTTGGTTTGTGTTTACTAGCTTCATGCAAGTAAGCTCAAAACTCGAGGATATGGATGTATTACGTACAAAATACTAACATGTCTTGGCAGTGTTAGCACTCAAACCGTTATTTGAGCTAGGTTATTCGTTTCATTTTTTCGCGAGCATGATATAACCGTGTGCTTAGTTTTCTGGTTGTGTCTTGGTATCAAATTATAAAAAAATGTTGCTGGAATAGGTAACTGGAGTAAGAGGATTTTGCCACTAAAAGTGGATGTAGTCGCAAGACAGGATGTTTTTGATAATGATCTCCTCTTCTCTTCCGTAACAAGATTTCTTTACGCTTGCTTTCATAAAAATGCTCTCATGAATCTGGAAATAAAAACAAGTTCATGCAAAAATAAGAGCATAGGCAGAGTTAAATTTTTAAAATGTATATAGCTAAATTAGGTAATTAAAACTTGCAATTTCAATATATTCATGACTCTTGAAAATGGACGTAAAATGTAAAAACAAAAAGGTGAATGCAAAATTCACCTGTCACAGCTCCATAGATGTAAAAGATAATGTTATGACTGTTATGAATGCAATAAATCACCGACTGATGCTTTTATCAATGCTACACTTTGTTCTCTCCGTCCGTATTCTGAAAAATCTTAAATGCTCTTTGTGTGTTCTCCAACAGTTAGTGAGAATAGTTTTACCAAATAAATATTTGAACCCAGATCACGTATAATTTGCTAATAAGTACAGAGTTATTTACAGATCACTTTCGGGGTTATGTTGTAGTAAATATACGTATTCATCATCAAAATAAAAACACGGGATGGAAGACAATTAGTTACAATATTCTTCGAATGTGAATTAAAGGCGACAAAAGACTATTAGATATTAGTCGTCGTGGGTGAGCTATGAGTTTTGCATTAAAATAACAAAGTCTATCCAAGTCAAGGTTCGTCCATTCACGAGTGGACTCTCATAAAATCTGCCGGTGAAGCTTCTTTTACTTGAGGTTCAATTAAGGTTATCAGTATTTATTCAGCAATACCGTTTATATTACTTGCAGATTGTGTACATACATGATTATAATATTCGAAGTGTATAAAAATAATGAGCAAAATTTTGATTAATAAACATTTGTATGCGAAATATATCAATTCGAGGGGTTCTCATTAAAGGATGACGCATTCATGTACTCAAACTAGGCAATAAAATGTACATTATGATGAAGCACGATCGATTTAATACTTTTAGAATTTGATGTATGCAGTTTTTAAAGCTCATTGTTAACTGTTATCAAGTTATCACACAACTGCATAATTAACCACATATCCGCTTATCATATAAATGTGTGCTACAAAATCAAAAGTCGTATGAATATATTCCTTAATAGATATACACTTCATCAAAATGATATCGTTTTATTGCAAATCATATAAATAAACAATTGAATTCACAACCTATACAATTTTTATGTACTATTTGCACTACTCCACATTTTAAATCGTGCACGTGTCAGTAGTTTTGGAGTCTACTAATGTTAATTTAAGACTTTAGTTTTACTAACACCAGTAACTTTCAGTCTGTAAAAGCCATTTAATCGACTGTAGTTCTCTCTCTTATTGAATCGAAGTAAAATCATGAATGCATAATTAACAGTTCCTTATTCACACACTTTACATGTAGTTGCGTTTTTGCACTGATGAAACTATAGATTTCGTTCTTTTGAGTGACATATCCAACCAAGGTAAACAAATGTTAGCAGGGGAATGGGAGTTACAGGTCACTATGTGCGTTGCAATAATTATTATTTTCATCAGCATGCATAAGCTTTCTTTCCTATACTTTTATCGATTGTGATGTCCGAGTTTCTTGTTTCTATTTTCTTTTCCCTTATAAGTATTTGGAAACTGCACACAAAAATGATGATATATCGTATACAGTGTATATTTAGATGATGAGTAAGCACGCAACCCTACTATTACATACCATACAGAGTTCATTTTTCGAAAAGCATTTTGTGAAGATATGCTCATTTTATGATTACAAGCTTTTTAGTTTTTTAGTTTATCCGTCTCAAGCAGATACATCACATGACCAAACACCAAATAATTATATCAGTTTTGCGACTGTATTGCTACTTGGGTGTGTTATTATTTACGATAAAGGCTACTGGCTGCTGGTTTTTGCTTTGCTTCACAAATGTTATGTACACCAAGTACAATTGTTGACCAAGATGCCTACAATGAGATCAGTGTCTTATTTTACCTAGCTAGTTATATATGACAATATTTCAATGATGGTTTCCTGAGAGTCGGGATTGTGTACAGTTGAAACCGTAATATGAGAACTGTTTAGTTTTATTTCTATAATGACTTCAAAAGTTATGATTTAGATGTACTGAGAGGCGAAGCTCGAAATCGCAATGTTAAGTAACTTTTCATGTGGTATATAATTCGTCCTGGAAGATTAAAATTTAATGTGAAAAAGGAAATTACAACAAGAAGTTTTGTAACCTGCAACCTGATAATTTTGTGTTTTGTAAATTCAACTTTTAGAGTAGGTAGAAACTTTTTTTTTCATTTTTAGTATGAAATTTACCTTATAGGTATCACATAAATAACCCGTAAAACACGTTGTACCGAAAAGGTAGCATGCATACTGTGTAGATTATGTAGCAAAGCCATTACGTTTATATAACAAATAAATTGTACAGGCTTCACACAGTGACTTTTTGTACCATATTCTAAAAATACAAATTACAAGTTGGCAAAAATGAAAACAAGGCATACCAAATAATTACAAGCTAACCCATAAACATGTAACAAGATCTTTCATACAGGAGCTTAGAATTTAGAAATTGTAAAGTGATCCATAATGAGCTAATTATATGACATGTATCACTGACCATTGTACTTTTGAATAATGTGTAACAAACATTCAATATTCCTGGAGTTACATAGATGGTAAGAGGTAACTGTACCAGGGTAATGCTTCATATTTTCTCTCCGCATGGCTTGTTGTGACCACTAATAATGTTTTTATGAAAATATTTTTCAGAATGAACATACCTCACAGCAGGTGCTTCCGTATCTGGTGTGTTTCACTTTTGCCACGAGTAGCTTTACCCGGATATCATTATTTCAGTATTTACTGGATGGAATGAGTATGGAAGCGTTGCAAATTTATACTTCAGGTTATTTGTTAATAGTTGTTCAATATAGTTTAGCAGCATCAAATATGTGGTGCATATATTTAGTAGATTCTGTGGGGTTTTCACCGTCCTTTAAAACGTGTGTTTCTTTTCATTATTCAATGGAGGAGTGGATGCCCCATGCGAAGCTCGAGGTTAACGACTGAATCGGCTCTATTTAACGGATACGCAAGCGAATGCATCTATTTGTTATTGTAAATTAAAGGCAAAAGTAAAGTAAATGCGATCATTATCCTGTCATCACATCAGGAGCACGTTGATGCTCACGTTGATACTCGCCGTTTGCTTACGTACATACGACTTTTGTCAGCAAATGTTCAGATTACCTACTCGAGGAGTCAAGTTACCAGTGGTGCGCCGGTGGAAGTGAGTAAATGCAGGCATGTGTCAGCATTTATTTTTTTAAATGTGGCTTGCGATTTACATTCTCCATGTAATTCATCCACGTAATAGTTTGATGAAGGTGGAGAAGGACAATGGAGAGAATTCACAGAAAGAAAGTTATATATGCGAGCTCTTAATTTGCAAGAGTTTCTTGTTTGAATAGGAAATAGTATTATTGTTTGTGAGTATGCATACGCAATATGTGCAGTGCACCCCACCAGGTACAACTGTATTGATTCCTCGGCATCTACACATAAAAGTTCATAAATTATTTATTCGAATTCAAGAGAGCTTTTAACAGCATGACAAACAGCACAGTATTCCCGCAGACTTGTAAAAAGTATTGTTTTTAGGAAATGCGCGTACAACAACACTTCCAAAGAGTTGTGTTTAATAAAGTTCGTGACTGCACTTATGAGATGTTTTGGAAAGTGTCATTTTAGTTAGTCCCCTTTATGATTATTACTTGCAGTAGCACTAAAAGTTTTCTTGTTGCCCGATAGTAAATTAAGCTGTGGAGAGAACAAATGAAATAGCATTGGGAAGGGAAATATGTACTTTTGTCATAAAACTTAAAAGGAATTACACATTTCCTATGAACATTCTGTTTTTTTTACTTTAAACTGCAGAGGTATAATTTGTATTGAGATACCGTAAATTCGCAATTAGACGCCCTCCCCCAATTACTGGCCTCCTTCAAATAGACGCCCCGGCGTCTACGCACTGAAAGGTTGACAAATGCTCATAGAAGCCCCCCTCAATTACTCGCCTCCCCCAAATACACGCCCCATCAAAACTTGTACTCTTTAAACCACCGCATGCATGATGATGCATATCTGCCCATGTACTTGAACATTTTGAGCAAACATTCATCAAATGTCGACTGTTAGAACTACAAATTGACTTTTGTAAGTACTTTTGAAGGCAGAAATGCACTTTTTTTGTGGAAAAATGCATACAATCTCTGATAAAATGCAGACAAAGGAAATCCCAAAATTTGATGAAGTTCTTTAGAAGCCCCCCTCAAATACTCGCCTCCCCCAAATAGACGCCCCGGCGTCTACGGTCCCAAAAATCGATGATTGCTCGTACAAGCCCCGGCGTCTAATTGCGAATTTACGGTATATGATAATGGAAATAATGTGGCTATTCTGACCTATTTTATTGCACAATGAATTATTATGCCATATATATTATGTGATCCGCAGTAAATCCTCTGCCATTTTTTCCCTTCCTCTTTTTGCTCCTTATTATTAATGTTTTTTGCTTTCTCTATTTCTCCAATTCGGGTGTGTTGCCCTCTGCCCCTCTGTAAATGCAGTATGTAATAGGTAGGATAAGCATGGAGGTATGAAATAATGAAAACAAAGCAAGTTCATCCATCATATTTATTCTGAAGCTGTGCGACTTTTCATCTGATAAAAAAGTCACTGCAAAATAGTTTTTGTAGAGTTTTTCTGAATTACTATTCCCCAAGTGGGATTTTGTGGTAGAAAACTTTTTGATGTTGGAAACTCTATTCAATGACGTGGTGTACTCGTGTCCTAATGAGTTGTAAAATTCGAAGTAATGTATGAAAAGTGAAAGAGGAAAGTCTTTTGTATTCCTTTGACATTTTCATATTGTCTTGAATTGCATATTGTGACACACACAAGAAGAGGCTGGGTAATTTTCGCATATCCGTATTTCTTGGTTTCTCACTCGCTTAGAAAGAAAAGCTTTGGATCATTTGAAAAAGTATTTTGTAACGTAGAAGAGGTTTGGAAAAAATGAACATATCAAAGAAAGTTTACCTTTGGACTACACGGAAAAGAAATTGCAAGGTCAACACTCACAGTCAGAACAAATAAATAATTGGAGTTGGATTAACAGGCTTACGATTAGTTTCATGGTTTCAAGGAAAAACTGTCTTAGATCAAATTTATAACGTGGGTGGATGTGATAATTTATTTGGAGTGTGCAGCTCTTTACGGTGTTACGTAAACATATACACGTGGATTCTCTCTGCGTTGTATGATCCAACGAAGACAATTTCAGCTAACCAAGTATACAATTCTGATTTTGTTAATTTGCTATCTACCGATAGCTGAGCTGATGTATAGAAGAAAATAATGGTTTAATCATTTTTTAAATATATAACTAAAATGAAAAATATTACTGTGCAAGTCCCAATAATATTGCAAGGGGCTGAAAATATTAATTTTTTCCTTATAAAGGCATTTTGCTGATTTGCCAAAATACGATAGATTTTTTATAGAATTATCACAAATCGACTTATAACCAATTTTGTGCTTAATATTGTCAGCTTTCGATTTTCGACCACTCTTGCCTTTTGTTTACTATAATTCAATATCTTATATCTGATCTAATTACTGCTATACTGTCAATATTGCAACTCAAATTTAGCAAATTATGCCTGATCATAGTCTACTTTTCGAGTTCCTACCTTGTTCTTTAGAGAGGCATCTGCAATTTAGTTAGTAACATGAAAATAGCAAAGAAATCGTTTGGATGAGATAGATGTGGATAGTTTATTGCAGGCCTGAGGGAAAAAGTTGAGTGGACAAGTTAGAAGAGCTAGAAAGAGTTTTTATGGAAACATGTCCGCAGAAAACATTTGTCGCTGGAAGGTCTTGAACAAATCTAAGATTATGATTATACTATTTAGGTATATAATCTGATAATTGGACGATTATATCTAGAATAAAGTGAGACAGCGGGTTAGCAGTATTATTGAGAATTCAATTGACATTGCTCGGGCAAAAGAAGATTTGACACTTCGCTCCAACTCCTCTTGAACTCACTCTTTACACTTTCAATATGATGATCACGGAAAAGGTTGTCCAGCTCTTCAACTTCAACTCAATTAAAAGTTGCTACAGGGACTTTGTTCCCTTTTGGCAATGGAAAATGAGTGACGGAAAGAAGCCTGATAGGCTTCTAAATCAAAGAGTTATTGCAATATGCCGTGTTATCCAATATTTCCTTGCAGTCTTTGCAGTGATATTCGCAGCTTTATTGTAAGATTGATTTGACATTTTACCTTCCTTACACTACACTACACATTTTTGAAGTACATACTATTATGTAGTAGTTTGTAAACTTTGAATCTAACAGTGAGCGCTCTCGACAGCTAATATTTTCGATGGCAATGAAAAGAGGACTGCATTGTTTTCCGTATGGGCCAATTTAAAAAATGAGAAGAGATTTACTTTCGTTAGGTCTCTCGTAATGTTTATTATCGTTACAGGATGGACGTATTAATTTACATAATTCTGGGCTATTTTCTTGGCTTAAAGCGTTGTCCAACTAATTTCATTTCGTTTGTCATCATTGTAAGCAAATCAATACATTTCTATAAGCTTGAGTATTATAGCTACAACTAATTGTCAAAGCTAACTTCATCTTTTATCATGATGGTCAGAAAACTTTCACTCATCTTAATCCAAAGCTCAGGGGTGACCAATTTAATTTCAAGGCGGAAGCAATGATGTCTGACTCGAAAGATGGATGGTTTACGCTCATAACGGCATCACCCAAAGTTTTGCAACCTGTGCTACCTGAATACATTAGAAATTCAGTAATTGGTGTTGCAGGCCTTGGAGTATTTTGGGTTTTGAAGAAGTACACTAAAGCAAGTGATTAATTTGATTATCATTATCATTACCTGTCTTGGTCAATGTAATTCTATATGTATAACTCGTGCATGTCTGAAAGATATGACAGGTCTTCTTGACATTATATTTCAGCTGGATATAAAAAAGTATAAAGATGCTCTGTTAATTTGCCAATCTATCGTTACTTCTTTTGCCACAATACTTCTTGTGTCGACGTTTGCATTTGATGATTTACCTAAAATTCAGGAAATTCATCTGAAATTTTGTGAAGCATGGATTATCCTTGGTGTTACGACTTTCTTCTTTGTAAGAACGTGTTTGGCAGCAAAACAGTGTAACCATTTACTAAAAATTACTGGTAGCGATTTTTTATAATTGTAGGTGATACTATTTCTCTATGAACGTGTTTGGGATTGCCTAACCGGCAAGCGAAAAAAGGGGTTTCGTGTTACTAGGATGGAATGGGAAAGTTCCATCTTTATTTTGGCTTTCTTTGTTACAATTGGGTATGCTGAATTTACTAAATACCACAGACGCTTTAAAACTTTCCGTTCAGATGGATTTAAACCAATGGGTTTTCACTCAGGATTTTGAATCATTACCATTTAAACTTTCCTTTATAGATATCTTTCTGTCATTCATAAGGAATTGTCTGCAAGAGATGTGCTTTCTCGAAAGTGGTCTATTTTGGGGAAGTGGTTTATTCCTTCAGGTTTGACTGACGTATGGCTATGGTTGATGACTAAATTCAATGTTTGAATTCGTCGCACGGAAAAGATTACACAAAACTGGCTATGTGTATACTTGAATAAAATGTAACTAGAATTTAGTTAGCAAACAAACCTTAACCAAACGAAACGAAAACTAACCGCATGTTTTGGAAGTAGAAGATATTTTATTGAAAATCTCTGCATCAAAATACATTTTGTCAGGTTCACATCAATTATTTTATTGAAATAACACCACATTATGCTTACTGCAAATCTAACATGAACTAGTTTCTCTGAACATTTAAACTTTTACCGAACGTAAACATTAACAGATCAATTTAATTAAAAACTAAAATTAGACAATACGATAAAATATTGAGGTTTTAAAATCGCGAAATCCCTTTCCTTGGAATTCCAATCCATAACATAAAATGTCTATAGTTTTAGTTTCCATCCTACTATAGTCGCAAAAAGAATGAATCAGCTATCTAAGGCTGTAGGATTCGCCGATGAGGTGAGTGAGATCCGACTGAAATGAAAAGCGACAAGCATTCGCGTCGCCGTTTTGTAGCTGACCCTGCGAGGCGGCAACTTTTCTTTGTTTTAAAAGCGTTTCTTCAAACGTTTGATGACGACAGAGAATGCAGCAGCGAGAATTTTAAAACGAGAAAACTGACATAATATAGAAATGCATGCGTGGAGGATAAAGAATTTAGCTGGCATTAATGAGTAATTACACAAAGAAAGAGTAAAGTACGTTTTCAATGAAAGCCACATTTGTATGCCTCCTAAATTGCTATTCATGATCAGATCAGAAGTGTTTCAACTTAAAGATAAAGCGAAAATGCTTTGCGGTCCGACATGGTGACTTGACTTGACGTTCCATAAGGCGTGCAACCAACATCTCTTTTGTGTGAGCCTTGTAATTGACATATTGAGAATAAAATCTATGCACAATAATTTATCTAATTAGAGATTAATATGAGACTAAAATGATAAAATCATAATGATGAAATTTCCAGACATTTTGGTTTGAATAACCTTGAGTTTGCCACAATGTAAGTCTTACTCACTGCCATGCATGTCTGGTTCTGGTTTTTTTTAAACTGGAGACATAGGTGGCGATATTATTATGTACTTGCCAGCTTGACTCAATGTCAAAATATCAAATAAATATGTGTTTGGGGGACCAGTATTACACGTGCGACAAATTAGACAAAGAACACAAAAAAGTGTCCTCATGCAATTTCCTTTCATTCCTTTTTAATTGAACGTGTTTGCGTCAATGCATCATCCTTTTCTCTATGAAGGACCTTGGCATTAAGAACTCTAAAATTACCTATGTTGAAGCCTGAAGCTTATTGCAAAGTACCTTCGTGGAACCGCCTAGTTCCGTTATTAAAAAATTAATCCAGCTTTTCGATTCTACGTATGAATACTTATCAACGTGACCTAATAATCCCTTTATATCTAAAATTGGAGAGTATGTAGTAAGTAATGAAGTTGTACACGTTTTACTGCTAATTGAAAAAAGAGATACAACGTTAAGATGGAAGATGAGATCCAAGCGAATGAATCCAACAAAATTATAAGTAGAAGATTAAAGATTCTGGATTCTGAAAAGGGAAAGTGGGAGAAGTAGAAGGTCTAGCTTTGCATAACTTACAACTCAAGATCACATTCTAAGAATTCTTTTGAACTGTTTCAATCTGCTTCGTTTTAGCATTAAAACAGTATGTAATGAATCCATACGCAATAGTTGTGATTGTGAGTGTGAATTCAAAAAGAGTGTGAATACATGGATTATTCCCAAGTTATTGGTTTAGCTACACTAAGAATTCATTTCCTTTCTCTATAGAACGCATATTGAACTGAAATGATATGGCCTTGTCCAGGTTAAATTTGAAAGTCAAATTTACATATTTACAACTCATTAGATTTGAACTAACAAGCTAAGCTAAATGATATGATGAATATTAGCCGTTACCCGTGAATTGTTTTGCTCTGCACTTTCACCATAATTTGTCGCTGATTTCTTCCTGTCAAATGTGAAATTCAAAAAATTGACATCTATTTTGTCAGGCAAGTTTCTCATCTCATCAAATATCTTTAAAAATGACATGACCCCACCATGTGTGTTGTAGTGATGAGTAATTTTTAAATGATCATGAAATAACAGGGGATGATTAATTTTAATGAGCGATTGATACTCGATTTCATCATCATGTTCAATATTTGTTCTTCATTTCGTTACATCTTAATTAGTAAAGAAGCCTTCCAGAAGAATTAGTTTGCTTCTTGAAGTGTCTGGATATGTGCCTGTAATAGGTACGTAAGAAATTCCAAGAATTGTTTGCACAATCAAAACCAATTATAAGCTCTATTATTAGACCGTGAACATTTCATAGTTTCGAAATAATGGTGATTGTTGCGATTGCGATCGACCTGATTAATTCTGAAGTTCCGATAACATATAACTACTGGGAAATTTACAAGTCATTTCTTGGCTCGGAACAATGAACACCACGATGCATGATTGTTAGCGTATATTGGCTTCATTTTCCAGGAAATCTGTCAATAATATAATATGTCATGCTTAAAGTCTACGTACAGTAACTGAATCGTCTCACGCTCGGTTACATATTACGTACTGATCACACTGTCACACAAAAATTGATAAAGCCTTATTTCGTGAATAGGTAGCAATCTATGGAATAAAGAAATGTTCCATTAATAGTTAGAAGCCTATACATGCAATCACCGTTAATCAACCTGATAACGCCACGTATGAAGTGAGATACACTTCACACGGGGTATTATTAGCATATCAATTTGTAATTAAATTTTCCGATTTTGAAAAACAATTTTTATTTTGAAATGTCACTAAATTATATTTACGTGCTGTTGACTATATTCTCGTGCGTACTCCCGAGATATTTCATTTTCGTAGCTGGGCAAGATGGTAAATAAGATTTTGCGATAGTTTTGTCGACAATTCACAATTTTACAATTAAACAACTGTCTTGTCCACAGCATCAAAGGTGTATCCTGTGGATGAAGCCAAATTTACAGAATTGAAGGACAAGTACTGCAAACTTGTTCCATCGTCTGGAGGAAACGATGGCATGTTTAAATGGTCGAATACCCTGACCACAGAAGAGATTCACGAGCTGGCTTTCTTGAACATGGGCTTTGGCCTAACTGCAGATGCAGTGGCACATTTACCCATAGATTTAGGCTGGAGAAAGATTCTTATTGACCAGATATCCTACATCGCCAGAACCACTTGTGATACACCAGCAATTCCATCCATGTTCTTGACTGGAGCAAAAAATATTTTCCTTTACTATATGATCAAGTTTGAAAAGATGCTTCTGAATGGTACAGACGAAGACAAAAAGGCTGCGTGGGCTGCCGAAAAGTACAAAGAACAATGGACAGAAATTATCAACGCACTTTCTGCTTGTGCGGCGGAAATAGAACCAATTAAATTTCTTGATGAATGTGGCAATGTTAGTTTTTATACTAATTCATTTTATAGTACACAATGGTTTCTAAATTTAGGTCATGATATGTTGGTCTATAGTTGAACAGCTACACTGATTCAAAAGGAATGATACAGCCAACAACGCGCATTGAGGAGCAATTCGATGAAGAATTACAAGACGACTCTGGCGTTGATGTGGTGGTTGATAGCGTTTGGTGGATGTTTTCGGCTGCGTATGCCAGGTAAGAAACTGAACTGTGTGCAGTTAAAATTGAATATGAAAATAATTAATTGGTGAGTTACTTAAATGAAAAATGAATCTTATTTCGTGGATGCATTTACAAATAATATAGATGCTATTCTTACTTCTATCCGAATGAAGACATTGTCCTATTGTTTCTTCAGCGCTTTCGAGAGGATGTGATTAAATTCTTTGCTGATAGATGGTAAGTGTGAGTTCAGAAAAGAAGGTATTTTCTGCTTAAAAATCATTTTTGATATTGAAATGGCATTGGAAATGCAAGGTGTGTGAATACTACTTTTGTTTTTAGGAGAGGAGCTGGTGAATTAGTGAAACACTTTGAAGTGATTTTTGGGCCGATAAATGTCCTCAGAGATCAAGAAGGTTTGCGTATATGTGCCACTTCTGCATACGATTACGAGGGACTGGAACAAAGGCATCTTGTACGTCCTGTTCAGGTGACTGTGGACAACCTCCTCGTGGGAAACTTCAAGACACGTAAGATTGTCAATTGTCATAATATTATCCATTTCCGTTGTTGTATAGTGTACAGACTTTATTCTTGCACTGACATGTTTCAACATCGTTTGATTGTGTGATTCTTGTTGGAGGAGAGACTTTAGACAGTGTAAAATTTGTTAATAACTGAATTTAAAGTTATTATAAGATAGTAACTCAAGCATTTCTTGTTGACACATTGCAGCCGACTATTACTGAAGCACCTCATTCCAATTATCGACTTACAATTCAAGATGCGGTTTGGATGCATACAACAGTCGCAATTATGCAACATTTTCATCTATACAAGTTTAATATTTTGTTTCTAAATTAATGGCTCTACACAAAATTAAAAATTTTATTTCAAACTAAAGAATCATTGCATTATTACAGTAATTACACTTATATGATCATACATTTATAGTAGTAGTTAATACCATTCATTTTATGGATAGTTAGATTAGAGCTCCTTCTCATACCTCACATGAAACATTGCTTTTGGTTGTTCTGAAAGCATTTGCACTCCATCTCAAAGTGAACAAAGAATGTTTTTGTGAAACGTTCTTCCTTTTGGCTTCCTAAAAGCTCAAATGCCACATTCCAGCGTGCGGTTGATGAGACACTAAAAGTTGCGCGTGAGTTCAGGTGGATGAGTGGTTGAGTTGAACCGGGCTTCTCCCAAATTTTCATCTCCTCCATTTCATTGCCCTGCTTCGCTCCCAATTCAACACTACTACTCATTCTACTGCTGTGTTGGTATTTACGCCACAAAAGAGCATTCATCTTAAAGCATTTGTATAAAGCCATATAAATAAACTCAAGCAGTATAAACAGTTGTAGTAGTGATTGATGATATGAACTATTTGGGAGAATAATTCAGTGTATTCAGCCAACTTGGAAAACAATATAAAAACACATGAGATAGGTTTGTTGATAGATGAATTTGTATTTTTGTAGCTATTATTTTAATTGGAATAAACTGATTTACGCTTCATGTGTAGGAACTCGGTCCGGTGGTGATCACATGTTCAGCAAGCAGAGGAATTGCCATTTCGTCCATTGATGGTAAGTTATCGGCGTTTTTGAAATTTTCTGAGAAGGTGCCGGACACCTAAAAACTGCACTAAACTGCACTGCTGACTGGCTGTTTACCGATATTTTATGCTTTGGATTACCATTTTATTTACTTTTTGTTACATAACTTTCTAAACCGAAAGCCAAATCTTGAATTTAGTCAAGTCGCGTATATAAGATTGATAAACAGTGAAAGTCAGCTGAGATTGTACGATGATAATGTGAATGTGTAAATATATTTTTTTATAGGTGATTTGCTGATAGTAATGAAAAACCTGTGACATACTGTACAACTTTTGAGGTGACATTCGGAAGTCTTCATAATCCATTTAGTGATTCAGACATTTGCTTCACTTTTAGTAATATTAGGTAAGTTAAAAATAGTCAATACGTGGTTGTATGACAAGTACAGTAGAAGTATCCATTAACTGTTTATTATGTCCCTCGTTTTACGTTTTTAAATGGCATTTTTATTGCTTTAAATTGCAGGAGTAATCGATTCGGCACAAGATGGCTACCAGTGTGCTGCGAATGTTTTTAAAGCAATCAGCCCAACCCCTCAGACAGTCCCAAAAGGTTTCCAGTAAACCTTTGTCACTGTGCCGCCAACTGACGGCATCCCGTAATTTTACAACATCTTTGGTTCAGGTAAAAATACTCTGGTCAATATTACTTTAGTGCAATTTGATAGAAGAGCAATTTAATTATTCATTGTTCTTTTTTACAGAATGTTCAGCAAACGTGGGTGCCAAGTTCAGTTTTCTGCCAGCGTCTCCATGTACGAACCTATGCCGTTGAATCTAAAAAGCTTGATGTTGAGGAGATACGAGCGAGAGTTCTAAAAGTTTGTGCAGCATTTGATAAAATTACGGCTGAAAAGGTAAGATAATGTAAACAATAGACTTCCATTTTTCTCAACGTGTCGTTAATTATTACTAAACCTATATGGTATCCTGTCCGTACAATCACTTCCCAACTTATGGTTAATGAAATTAATTTTTATTGAATAGCATAAGTTTCACACAAAAGAAGTAAAAATATTTCCTACAACACGTACACAAGCATGCATATTGAAGTATGTGTAGTAGTTGCCATTCAAGTTTGAAGCTTAGACAATCATGAAACAATTAAAATTCGTCGGAAGCAATTTGCGCGTGAATATAATGATAGTTTTGTTATGTTGGGTTAAACCAGGCATTGTCAAGCAGTGGATTGTTGGGGGGACGAGGGTTTGTCCGACATTATTCTGCTGTTGAGCCCCTCACTTTGGAATCCATTCGAGATAGGGTACTCTTAGTGCTTAAGCTCTATGATAAAGTTGATCCCAACAAGGTAATTGCCCTTTTTATCATTAATTTTTAAGAAACTGCAAGCGTGAATGACAAAGTGTTGACTATTGACATTTTAGTCTAGTATGAATTTGAAGGGGACTGATTGGACGGATTTGGGTTTAAACATTTCAATGATTTTATCTAAACTATATGTATCTAACATCATCATTTTTACTCTGTGTATTTCAGCTAACAGTAGACTCTCATTTTATGAATGACTTGGGCCTTGACTCCTTGGATCACGTAGAAGTTATTATGGCTGTTGAGGATGAGTTCGGTAAGACTTACGAATGAAAATTAATAATTCTCTGATTTGAAATACTTGGGTACATACATATTATGTAACATGCATTGACATGATGTGATCATCTTTTGAAAAGAGCTCAATAATTTTAATTGCAATATTGACATCTTTAATTATTTTCTATTGTTGACTGTGGCACAATATTTCAACCCCGACCTTACTGAAATGTATTGCTTATGATATATTGGCCTCGTGATTTTACAGTCATGTTACTTTGTTACATAGTATGTACCTATTACATTACACCAATCCATCGGCTTTCATTATATACGACAGCCGCTGTTTAAAATCAGAGCTTCAAACATTTAAAATCCCAGTTAGCTTCATTCTATATTAAGGTAATTTCGTTTAAAAAATTTCAGGTTTTGAAATTCCTGATGCCGACGCAGAGAAACTTCTAAAACCTGCTGATATTGTTCAATACATAGCAGATAAGAAGGATGTGTTTGACTAGATATCCCTGTTTAGCTGCAATTTAATACTACACAAATATTTAGATTCTTATTTACAGTTACTACGATAATGCGTTAATGTTATGTACGTATCAATGCGCAATCATGAATGGCACCACTACCAGCTAACTGTCTTCGTTTAACTTTGAATGTTGGCTGGAAATGTGAAGGGATTGAAGTCTTCAAATAAATTGTCATCTTAATTTAATATGATGCCTCGTACGTTGTTGCTCGAAAAAATAGAAAACAAATAGTCAGAGATAAAAAAATTGAGTTAAAAAAACTGTAGGTGACTGACAAAGATACATATAACTCTAAAAATTATATTGTAAATAAATTCAAAAATATAATAAAAACAACTTTACATCCGTTGTTAAATCACTGCCATAAAATCATTTCATTCATTGTTATTAAGAAGGCCCGTAAATATCATAGTTTTCTTCGTGACGGGTTTATGTATCGGGTGTAAAAGTAATATTTGATTTTCTCATTCTTAATGTACTCCATCATCGTCTTCTAAACTCAAAAATCTATCAAGTTCGCTTTCACCTTCTAGGTGTATTATATTACGTCTGTACATACGCTTACAAACGAGATCCGACCGAGATTTTTGCCGAGAAAGAAACGAAGATGCAGATGAAGTAACGTGCAAGTGGGAAGATGAACGTGGAAACCGAAAGAGTGGAGGATCAGGGACACATAGCACTTGTATTATTTGCACAGTTTTCGCATAACAAGTAACAAGCTCCATACAAAACCGTATTGTGCACGTATCCGAATAGAGTACATCAGTACCTTAGATGCTAGATATGACTTCGCCAAACGATCTATAAACATTTACCCACTAGATGCCTTGTATTTCTCAATATGTATGTCTTCCCGTGTTCTTTCATCGCAACCCCTTCTCTTCCTTTTGAATTGTTTGTTTATTCTGTGGAGGACAAGGCATACACTTTCCCTTTGGGATATTGATCTTATGAAGAATCCTTGTGGTGGCGCATAAATGGAATTTTCCACATTTTCATCATACAGCCAGCTTTCACTCAACTCCCACTTGTTTTCCAATGTCCTTTTATCCTCCTTTCAATCAATATCACTTCATTTTGGGAGGAAACGGATTTCACAGTTATCTTGACATGTCATATACAGTTGAAACAATTGAAACGAAGCTGCGACATTATAAAATTCGGGATTTTGCAAAGGACTCGTAATTATTGGAAACGTAAAAAATTAGTTGGCAATGTCTTCTTTTGCTCAGTTGCAGCAGCATTTTGTTCAACATTTAGGTGGCTCTGGGGGATCATCCTCCTCTTCACCAGTAACTATTCCCTCATTTACTGAGGCTAAAATTGTCCTGAGTCGAGAAAAACGCTACTGGTCTTATGGGCCTGGTGATAAGGTTGAGGGAAGATTGATTTTGAGAAACTGTGAAGATCTCTATTGTTGCGGTAAGCTAAAAATTTACTTAGAAGTATAAATTACTAATTTACAATTAAAGTAAAGCCATTCAATCAAATTCAATGATGATCTTATTATCGCAGGCATTCGAGTTGATTTAGAGGTAATCGTATCTGTAAAGTATCGAGAAAAGGATTTGAAAACTTTTCATTCAAACGTGGAGGATGTCCTGCAACCCAAAGTTTTCACTTACGTTTGGCCTGTGAACTGGTCATGGATTCAAATCTCTGGAAAATGTGAGAAACTTTGCGATTATTACATTTAGCATACGTATAATCATGTAAAATGTTATATTGTAATTTTTTATCTTATCTGTAGTGACGAATGAGAAACTACTTTGTCTACCTGCAACCAAACACGTATTTCCATTCAGTTTCCAGTACCCCTCAAAATGCGTTCTTCCAGGAAGTTACAGCAGCCCATACGGAGTAGTTCGTCATCAAGTCGTCGCTTACTTTCAGACACCTTGGGATTTTATACAGATTTCTTCCACCACTCTAAAATTTAGAGATTATTATAATTTAGCGCTTGACCCGGTTGCGCTGTCGCCACTCACATATGAAAAACAAAAGCGCTCCCTTTTTCATGATCTTGTCCGACGTTCCCTTTCACAAAGACTTTCATTCACTTTACGACTTCCGCGACAAGGCTTTCTACCAGGAGATGACTCCCATTTCACATTGACGTTGATCAACCAAACTGGAAAGCGCATTGAGAGAATTTTGGTTTCCTTTATTCAGAAAGTATGCTACTACGCAGATAAAAACAGGAAAAAGACTGTGGGCGCTGTTTTGGATTACACGGAAACGACTGAAGCTGACTGGGCTGTGGAAACAATATGGGAAAGCTCTTTCCGAGTTCCGTTAGGCGTGAAGCCGACATACAGAGGGATTATTGAACACTTGTACTTCATCAAAGTGCAAGTTTATCTGAAGGGAACTCGTAGAGCTGTTCTGAAAGGACATGTTCCAGTGATTATAGGGACAACGGACAGCGCGAATGACAGTGGACATGGCTCTTCCCGAGATACATCTTCTGATCAGGAACTGTTTTACACAGGCCATTACTCAGCATCTCATCGAAGGCGGTCCGTCGACCTGCCATTCCAAAATGGGGAATCCAGTGGAAAGCATCGCCACAAATCAGCCAATGCAACTGGACCACCCCCGCCATCATATTCGCAGCTCCCTTCTAGAGCTTCATCTGTTGATACATGTAATAATCATGTATGAAATTAATTTTGATAATTATTGTTTGACACTAATGCATTGCTTATGTTAATATGTTGCAGTTCCTCCAATGTATGAAGATGCTATGCATAACAGCCACTCTGCAGGTGCAATGGCTCTGCCGTCTGCAGCAACGAAGGGAACCGCAACTGGGGCTTCTTCGTCATCAAATCCGAAATTGTCAAACACAACTTCAGCCTCTTCATCACGTTCTTAATTTTTAATTATCTATTAAATCGAAACGCTGGAATTTTAAAACCTACACAAAGACTTGACTCATTCAATACAATTACATACTGGCATCCGGAACCTGACGCACACAAAAACAATCGCTACTTGTCAATTTATTACAAAAATGTATTATGTATTTGTTTTAGTATGTGATTTCAAAATATATAAGCTAACGTTCCATTTTATGTAACTATAAAAATGTCTCAATTCAAACAAATCAAACAAATTGAATTTAAAATGTACCTAAATTTTTGAAGAACTGTGAAGCAATCAAGTGTACCTACTACATGAAGTACGGCTTCGTGTAAGAAAAAATCTTTTAACAATTTACAAAACTGTACATCCATAAACTAAATATTGTGTATTCATATTCATATTTTTAAAATTGTTATCAATGTTTGTAGATATAGTTCAAAGTATTCGAAAGAAACGAAAATACTCTCATCCCGAAATTTATTTATCTCTAAAACTGTGGTGGGTAAAACATCTCTGTGAATATTGTGTGATAAATACCGTATAAAAATTTTAATATCCGAATAATTTATGCATATAAATATTTTAAATTATTCCATTATTTTGAATTCAAAATATTAAATAATTCTGGTAGGTCAGTAATTTCAAAAATAATGAAAACTGAATAGATTTATAATAAGCCAAAGTTGCAAATACCTATAAAAGCTAAAAAGGTACAAGTATTGCTGAGAAATACATGAAGTCTGATCTATACATCTTTACAGACTAGAAAATGTTTTCATGGCTTACATTATACTTGTTGAATAAGCGCATATCCTTCAAAATAATATATGGGAAAATTAAAATTTACAATAACATTTAATAATTTATTATTTCTATGCTGGTGCATTAAGATAGATAGTAGTGATTACTTGAATCTAATAATTTTAAATCCTTTTAATAAAGCACATATTACGAGATTTCGTGTGAACTGTGTTTGTGTCCATTGTTGTATATACGCACTCTTAGATTAATTTTTGTCAAATGCTTAATTCATAATTCATCCATACTATAATTAGCAATACTACTTTCAAGGTGACTCTTCTCACATTTTAATAATAATTATATGGTACGCTTGTTATTTGAATCATTACATATATGAAATAAAATCTGATGCAGCATTAATGATAGTTCAATGTCACTTTATTTAATATCCATAATATGAATGCTATTGCTATCTTTTTAACCATTGAAATGCCATTTAATAATAATAATGAATTTATTGTCAATAATATCCTCATGTGAGGTGATTACATTAAAGACAGAAAAATAATTACATTAAGCATTTTCATCTTCAGAATTTGAGTTAAAGTTATTATGAAAAAATTCATCACATT
>JAQIXX010001264.1:0-36293 GCA_034700605.1 Willowsia nigromaculata
TACTTGACGTGTATCATGGGAGAGACTGCAAAAACCCTTCAATGTGGTTAGGCGGCTGGGCTTGTTTGATTATTCAAGTGAGTTCCTTCCCAATTTACATACATACATACTAATTGTGATAAAACTGGAAAATTGTTATGATCTGCTTTTTAAACCAATGCGTTTTGTTATGTTGGTAAAGTTATATTACATTATGCTTCATTGATTTTCTAAACTGGTCACAGTAAAAATGGTTGTCATGTTGTCGTGCCTTGTATAAGAATTTCCACTATTATGCTAAACTATGCCTGATCAAATTGACAAAAATGGTTCGTTCATTATAATACATTTATTCTAAACATTTACCTGTGTAAATTAAGAGTTAATAATGACCATGCTCATGCCATTACTAATTCAGTTTTAATTGTGACGGAAGCAAAGGACACAGAAATGCTTCACGCATTTATCATGAGAAAATTCAAAATGTACAACTAGAAATAACGAGAAATCATAAATGCTATTGTGCATACGATCCGCACAAATTTTATTTTTAGCATATGCATTTGACCTAATACGCTTCAAGCTTACATAATACGATAAGTATTTCATAATGAATCGGATTGAAAGTGTATACAATTTGTAAACGAAGCTCATTAAAACATCACGACCCACAATCTTATATTCCACATACCATAAGATTGTTCCCAAGAGATAATGGAAGCTACATTTGTTTGGGGCTTTACCAGATAGGGTGGAATTTATTATATTCTAGTTTCAGACTTACTTGTTTATATAAAACACGTGGTAAGCAATTTGTTTAGAAACTATTAAATACTGACGTACGCAAGGATACACTCATTATATTCAAAATGCAACGAAAATACCCATGCAATTAATGCGCAATCAGCTTATATGATAAAACTTGTAATTTCTACGCATGAGTGTGATTAGTTAAGTTCTTGAAATTACATAACTTTATGGCTAATATAAATGCAAAAATCATGAAAGTAAAATCGGATTATTTCCAAAATTCCAACTTGTTATACGAAATTTTAACTAGGATTAGTTTCATAGATGTAAATTGTTTGCTAAAGTGAAATGTTATCTGAATAAAAACCCCAAAAAAAAAAGTTATACGAAAAGTCTGTCTCTTTCATCACATTTAAAGAAAAATATGGAAATAGCGGGGTCATTATAAATATATTTGTAACAATTATTCCAAGCATTTACCTGGTTAAATTTAGAAGTAGTAACGATAATGGGGAGATGGTCACACGAGCAATGGAAAGGAAGCAAGCATAACGCCTTATGTTGTAGTGTCTTGTCAAAATATATTTGTGCAAATCAAAATTTAATTTTACATCGTAAAAATAAAACATATACATCATTTTGTAAAATCTTTCACCTCAAAACTCATGTTTCAAGATGGTCCTTAATACCTTTCGTATTAAGTCGATAATATTAACATTCTTGGGTGGTATCTGCTGCTGTTCCTATATTTTCCTCCTGGTTTTAAGCATTCCTGTATACATATATCGTTTGGTAATCATATTCCTAGCAACGTATATTCATTTGGACTTTGGCGAAATTATCAGCGGCCAAAGATCTTTATTCTTGAGTGACTATTTCTCAGAGAAACCGCGTTCAAACATCTTGTGCACATCAATTTTTCATCGCCAATTCACACTTGAGGAATTTAAAGCTATTGTTTTGGAAAGATGGATCACTGCTCGTCATGGCAATGGAAAACGAGAACCCATTTACAAAAGATACCAACAGTATCCTGAGAAATGGCTGGGCTTTGGATTCTGGAAAAATTCATCAGAAACCTTTTCTATTAATAATCACGTACATACAAAAATTAGTTAGGAAAAGATGTTAAAATAACGGCAGAACAATTAGTTAATCTATTAGAAAAACTTCTTAATACTCCAATTCCTGGAGAACAGAGTCCTTGGGAAATTTAGATTGTAGAAAATTATAACACAAAACAGAATGTCTCAACAGCCTCAAGTATGACCATTCTCAAGTTCCATCATATTTTAGCGGACGGGTATAGTGCTTTCAATTCCGTTGCTGAAGGACTGTATCGAAAAGCACCAGTGCCCAAAGAAAAATTACCCATTGCTAGACATATTCAGCGTTCATCACTCCAAAAATTTTGGTATGCTATAACCCATCCAGTGCATGGATTAGGAGAGCTAGCTTATCTCATGTCACATGTATTTACACTAACTGCCTGGAGCGTTCCAGACCACAAAAAGGAGTGGCACCAAGTTTTCGTGAAGACAAGACCAATCCCCATACAAACAGTTAAAAAATTAAGAACTCTGTGAGAGTAACTTTTACCAGTGTTATCATTTCTTCAATCTCTGCCGCGATTAGTAAAATGAATGAAGATTTGAGGACGAGTAAATATAAAACGGGCAATACAAGTCACCATAATTATTTGCTATGTGCAGCAACCTTGCCTGTTCTTACTGGTCGCGAAATAAAAATTTTCTTACACACAGACTTAGTGCAGCCGTATTAGACTTGCCAATAAAACATTTTAAATGTCCGATCGAACGCCTTAGAAAGGTAAATAAAATACTTGAACATTGCAAAAGTTTTGTAGTTCCGTATTTGAGACTGGCTTACAAGAGTCTCCATTGTTATCCGTTGGCTGGACTTCTGTCAAAAAACAAAGTGGTTCCAATAAGTAAGGTTTTTAATAGAAATTTGTGAAATTTCCTGCTAATTGGAATTTGATATTATATGCTGTTTTTTACCAAACCTTTTTCAGTGGTAACAATTTTTTTTGAACCTGAAAATAAGGTAGAAGTTGATGGGAGGGACTGTGTTGGTGGAGACTTCATAATGAGAGGCTTAAATGGAGACGGAGGTAAATATTCTGATACTTAATTCTAAAGTGAATCAAGTTCTTTAGTGTAACATCCTGCAATAAGTTTACTTCATAATTCTTTTTTAGGAGTTGCAATAACGGTTTTCAGCATGGACCAACATATACGAAGCGGGATAACCACAGAAAGAGGGTTAATGTCGAGAGAGGAAGCACACCAAATGGCAAAATATATCACAGACGAAATACAGCTTCTTTGTAGTGTTATTGATTGCTGAGTTTTGTCATATCTCACCCAAAGCTTTCAATTTCTACGGGAAAAACTTTATGTTTTGATTGTGTTAAATTGACTTGATTCATTAAACTTTAATATTTTTATATATGATGGTCAATAAAGCAAATTATGGTGTTTATGTCTGCAGCATTCAATGTAAATGAATCAAGCAAATGTAGTGTTTGTTTTGAAATAAACGGCATGATTTCTAGATTTCCGATAGTAAATGTTTCCTTGATTTAATATTGTGGTTGCTGTATTTCCTGTTTTATGTAATTGTAAATTGTGCACTAGATTTCGTATCATGAATGTATGAAATGTATCATATTACTAATTAAAATGCATAAAATTTGGTTGAAGCCATTAGAATATTAACAATTTGAGCTCCCTATACAAGTTTTTATATCCCTTTAATGCTTGTAATAAAACGCGTGAGTGGTTTTTGCAAGCATACTGCATTATCAAGTACAATACCACAAGCAGTTTCCTGAGAAAGATAAACTGTTCTCAAGATTCCTTTGTAGGTTCCGCATCCTTCATTATTTTCCACGATGAATTGGTAGTAAAAGCAAAGATGCTTGTGCTTTAATGAACCAGTAGATTCACTATGGTTTACCTTCAGTAATACAGCAGCAAAATCCCCGAGATTCTTGTCTAGCAATTAGTAATGCGTATTTTTCGACTACAATTTAAAACCATTCTAAAGTTCACGGCATTGCTTATCTATTCTTTTCTAATTCCGAACCAAATTTCAATTCAGTTTTAATATTTACCTAACAAGCAGAAAATGTATTCGGTAATTAAGACCTGGTGTAATTTTCTTCAGTTTAGCTTCACAGAAAACTTGTCTCAAATTTGGACTGCTTCTTTCAATCCCAATTTTAGATTTGAAACGTTTGTTTGGAAGTTCTTGTTACTCATGATTTGTTAGACAGCATAAAATAAATGCCTAAATAAACCTAAATAATTCACAACTACACGATTTACGTATCCACAAAAACAATATCAAATTCACATTTATAATCAAATTTATAATCAAAACCGACATTCAGAACCTCCGTCTATCCATTGCGATGCTAACAATTTTCATGGACAAGCAAAATAATTTCTCCCATCCCATTTTATATGTTGTATCTAGAATCACTCGAAGGCATATTAATTAACTGAATAAGCCTCGTATGAAATTTACTAATTCAAATCATAATTTCCTCTCCACTTATGGAATTAAATATACTACAAATCGTGTTTCCGTAATATATAATTATTACTCTGAGACGAGCATGGTATCAACAGAAAACAAACGTGCCTGGAAATATAAAAATTACCACATGCCAAGCACTTTTTAAATTTAAGAAACTAAACACCCACAGTAATTTTGAAACTACTTTGAATCAGACAGTCTTCATAAGTTCTAACGGGTGTACAATGGCATTATCCACCCACGTTTAATTGCACAATACCCAAAATTTTAAAAAAAGCTAATTTGTTTTTTGATTTTGGTGCAAAAGCGTAACTAAACCAAAGATTCTTAACTTTTTTAAACCAAATTGTAGAATTCATGTTTAATAATTTTTAAGGGAAAGGAATGGGGTCTTTCCAAAACCAATATTTCAATATAAGTTATATTGCATTTATCCTTTCAATCGAAATTTTTATAGAAATGCTTGAACACGTCACAGTGAAATCATTATTTCGTATGCACCTAATGATAATAAAACTTATCCCTGGTAATCTTTGTCCCTTTGTATGTAGCCAAAATCCCAACTTAATTTTACAACCAGTCAATAACTCAACATCACTATGGTGGTTACATCTTGCCCAAACCAGTCACACTTTGGTGCGCTCTTTCCAAACAATTTTGATTATTTTCATAATGATCAACGGAGGCCGTGAACAAATAAATGGTGACCAAATAATCAGTGCCTCTCTACAAATGGTAACATTTATTTTGGGATTTACAGTCATGAAATACGCAAGACAGGAGTATAAACAATTTACACTCACGCTTAATGCAATTTTGAACACAAAACCAGCAACGAATTCCCTATTTGTGAAATTTGTGATAATTAACATTCTTGGCATTTCCATCATGGTGCCAATTATGTACATTCTTATGGTTGGGTTCACCGACTTTGAACCAATTACATTTGTGTTTTGTCCATACTTAGAAAACAAATTGGTATTGAAATACATTTTAAAAATTTCTGTCATTTTGTTTGAAATGTGGACATTTAGCATTATTGCCACACTCGGCACTTTGTTTTTCTATGAAGGCATGTTTTTGTGCAATATAGTGCTTTATAAACTTTTTAAGCAATTTCATAGAAATGAAATGCAGATAGTGTATTTTCGCAACGAACCCAGTATATGGATAAGGAAAGTTGAACACCAGTATCGGGTCCTTCAAATCTACACACTGCTTGTAAACTATAGCTTTCAGGCAACGCTGGCACTACCATTTATGTCAGTTGTAATGATACTTGTTATAGTGATTATGTCAGTGGCATTAAATAGAGCTATCCGATCGGGAGCATCGGGGCTAGGATTGTTCATAATCTGTTATGAAATCACATATTTGTATGTGTTTATATTGTTTAGCTCATTCTTTGCTGGGAGTCTTAATACAATTAGTAAAATGTTCAAAAAAAGTTGAAATCGGAAAATAACCAGGCAATTTGTCAGCTCGTTTTACCCAAGAAGAAATCAAAAGGAATTTAAACTTATCATTGCGTCGCTTCAGGATTTAAGGGTGAAACTCGGATCAGTTAATTTTTACGAAATCAAAACAAGTTTAAACATTTTGAACTTTTTGATACAAAAGTCAATCAAACTGTCTATTTTGCTCTGATAAAATTTGTCATTTTGTTTTATTCGGCTATACTGCATTCATAAGAATTTAATTATTTCTTTGTAAAAGACCATTAGTCTTTATTTTAATTTTAAACTGAAATGAGTTTCTCCACATACACTAATAATTCAGTATTTCTCAATAATTGCTTAATTCCGGTATTTAAGAATTGTTGTTTCCATTACACCTGTTTTCGATAGAACAACACTTGTTTACGCATTTGTTACGTTTTTCAAATATCAAATTGGGCTCTCTTGATGGGACTATACTGATTTGGAGCTTAATCGGTATATCATTTCTCGTATCGGTTGTACGTATGTGAAGATGTCGAAGCACAACTGCACTCAGCACCTTAAGTTCCAACAAAGCTGCTTTCCAAGCTGTAATAAGCGTTAAAACATTTCAAGACATACTCAGAGGCCACCACATATATACTTCTGAACCGAGGAATATAAAACCCACAAATGTCTTAAAAATAAAATATATGAGCTTATTTACATACCAATGCAGTTTCTAGGTCCAGCAGAGAACGGTAGATATGCGTACGCATGTCTTTGGCGTACATTTTCTGGCAAAAACCTATCCGGATCAAATGCTTCTGGGTCGGGATAAATCTTTGGATCTCTATGCAAAATATATGGAGAGTATGAAAGCAGTGTTCCCGCCGGTACTTCCATATCTTCAGCTAGAGCAAGTGGACTTTTCGGTTCACGAGTTGTTCCCATGAAGAAACTCGGAAAGAGACGTAATGTTTCTTTGATACATCTTTCAACGTATTTCATTTCACTTAAGCTAGCAATACTCATAGGTAGTTTGGAGCGTTTCAGTTTCTCAAAAAATTCATCTACTTCTAGATGACAAGCAGCTTGGTGAGTTTGTTCGATTGCCAGCATCCAAAGAAGGAATCCAAAAGCACCACTTACTGATTCATGTCCCTTCAAAAATTAATTGAGTAATATAATTATTGCTATAATTTATTTATATTTATTTATTATATATAATTATTTGAGTTTGTAAGAGCTGACTACTTGCATAGAATTTAGAATGAATTGATAAACGCTTTATTCTCTTTACATACCCCAATAATAAGTGTAATCAATTCCGACCATATCTCAGCTTTTGACATATTTGTATTTATCATAAAATCCAAAGCTGACGCTGAGTCCGGATTGGGAACGTGTTCATTTACAATCTTGGAAGGAAGTTTATCATCAAAAGTTAATGTTTACCACAATCTGTTAGGCAATTATGACTTACATTTCATCAGGTTTGCTGCTAATATACCTTCATAAATACATCCTCAAATTTTCTAGTATGCTTGTCCAATTTCTTTTTCAATGGGTGAATGTTCCACAACCCTGGCACAAACTTCCAAGGGTAAGCTTTTGTAGGATCTCCAAGAATAGTTAAAACAGTTTGAAAATCCTCATTTGTTTTAAACGCATCAGATGAGCCGATCGCGTTTTCCAATGTTTTCCCAGTGGTTATCTCTGTGATGATATCTAATAATTTTGTATGGATAAGTGTTGTATACGAATGATGCAAAGAGGAAGAGTTATTTCCATCTAAATTTGACATCAAGGATGTCACAAGTATTTCTGCATGTTTTTCATAAATTTCCGTGTATTTTTTCAATGTCTCATATTTAAACAAGGAGTTCAGAGCCTTCCGATGTGACAACCAGTTCTTCACTTGCAAAGCAGCTGAGTCATCCCAGCAGCAAGCAGAAAACGAGAAAAAACGTAATTTTCAAAAATAGAGATAAGTCAATGTTCTGAAAGAGCATACTTTTCTGTGCAGATTTATACTTTTAGAAATTTTTTTTGACCCCATGTAAACAAATGGGAAAGGCTTAAATAAATTAAGTGCACCTTGCGGGGATGCCCCTAGCTTCGACAGTTTTTGACAAAATTTGCTCAAAATTGGAATGGAGGTCAAAAACTAAATTGTCTAGAACGGTTTTGAAGGATTTTGCAAAATTCGAATTTTTTCGGAAGTTATGGGGAAAACACTGTAGGGCTACTCCAACCTCATAACCTTACTTTCTCAAAATTTTGCACGGAAGGGGTACCCCTACAGTGTTTTCCCCATAACTTCCGAAAAAATTCGAATTTTGCAAAATCCTTCAGAACCGTTCTAGACAATTTAGTTTTTTACCTCCATGCCAATTTTGAGCGAATTTTGTCAAAAACTGTCGAAGCTAGGGGCATCCCCCCAAGGTGCACTAAATTCATTTAAGCCCTTCCCATTTGTTTATATGGGGTCAAAATTTTTTTCTAAAAGTGGAAATCTACACAAAAAATTATGCTCTTTTAGAATATTGACTTATCTTTGATTTTAAAAATTACATTTTTTCTCATTTTCTGCTTGCTGTTGAGATGACTCCATGAACTGTTTTAACCCAAACATTCTTTCAATTATTATACTGAGAAATTTAAGAATGCCTGTGAGGCGATAGATTATCAATTTTTTAAATACTAAAAGCCAAAACACACGTATTCGCGGATACTGAATAAACTTTCCGGGCTAAATATTGTTGGCTCTGTAATTTCCAGAAAGAATATTCAGTAGAGCAAATTTTTTTTATAAATCTGATATTGTGCACGGTAAAAATGAAGGCTAAAGTATAGTTTGAATAGCCACAGTTTTCCCCTTCCGATGCAAAATTATAGCCAAGCATTAGCAAGTACGCAGGTACTGTCAACTATGTTGTAGAAATTACTACATCGCAAGTTTTAAGGTTTCAAGTAAATTGCATAATCTAACCCAACATGATTTGGAAAACAACGTCTACATAATAAAAATAGAAAGACTTTAGTATAAACTTAACTTCTCAAAATTGAGTTTCTCTCCAGATGTAAATGATTTCAACAAAAAATGTGAAATACACTCTAAAAACATACTTTAACATCTAGTCAATATAAGAAATAACATGCAAAAAAGTATACATATTTGCAGTTGGTGTGTCGGATTAGGTACGCCAAGTCATAATTTTTCTTATATTTCCCCTTTTTGACTCTTGACAACATTTATTATGAATGAAGTGAGAAAGTCGTAAACTGTCACCCTATTGCATTGCATCCCACTACAAAATGTGCACTACGTATCCTAAAAAACGCAATTTCGGCGTGCCTAAAATAATATTTTCAAGTAACGTGTATCTTCTTTACTCAGCCATGTGTAATTACGTTTTATAATGATAAATATGCAGATCCCTCGGTTGGAGGTTGGGATTACAAGCCGTTACTGTCTCACTGATCCTGACGTTTTTCTTGGGAACATGCTACCGATCTGCGTCTCTCTATCATCCTCAGAGAAGAGCTATTCTCCACCTCAAAAATCAAAAGAGAAAGGTAGGCATTTGATTGATGAAATGAAAAGTTTTGACACAATCCTCAAGAATTTATATTATACAAAGTTTATTTACAAATATCCATGAAAATTCTGCTTCCTGTATCTTTTCCAATAGGTCAAAGAGAAGGGCAAACGAGAAGACAGACCTCCATTTATTGACTACAGTTGTCTGAGGAGTAAAACATTGCGAATAATATTGATGTCCAGCGCGTTTACAGCATTTGGAATTTTTACTCCGCTATTGTCTCTGGTTTGTATGAATTAAAAATTTTATGAAGCCTTTTAGATGTCTGATATTTTTACAGTAGAGTTTCTTCTCAAAATTGATGGTCGTTGGTAAATAGATGTAATTCGTCTATTACATGATTTATTATCTGCCTATTATGTCTTCATGTTTCAGGCTGTACAGTGCTCCAAGACAGGATTTGAAGACTGTTCTGTTCTGCTGCTACATATATACATTGGAACCTCTTGGGTGTTCGGTTGCTGTACTTTGGGTCTTGTGGTTATTCAAAAGAGTCAAGATTGTCGTGTTTCCAAACAGTATTTATGTCAAGTATGCGTATAATATATTAAAGTATAAATTAAAAGCTCAGTACTCCGATTCTGACAATCTGGTGATTTCATACTTCAATTTCAGGTGGCCAGTGTGATATGTGGGATCTCTATTTTAGCTCTAACCGCTGTCAAAGGGACTAACGGAATGGTTGTGTTTTCTTGGGTTTATGGGGCCTCGTTAGGTGGTTACTGTTACTCCTTGAAAGTGTATACTTATGAGCGTGCCAGAGCCAGACATTTCCCAAGGGCTTGGTCCTTTCTTCAGTCATCGCAAGCTATTCCTTTGTTTTTTGGAGTGCCATTGACAAGTAAGTCAATAAAGTTATATGAAACGGCTGAGGGTGGGTTTTACTTGAAACTATGTATGTACAAAAAAAGCCGTTTATTTATAGCTAAATTGACGTCACCCGAGAAAAAGACTCATGCTTTATACCACTTATATTAGATGTCTATCTTCAATTTAACTTTTCTTGTTTCTTTTCGTTAAAGATTATGCGAACGAAATGGTAGGTTGGAAGTCTGGGTATTACATGTCAGCTATCGCTGTGTTCGTTGGAACGGCTTGTCTTTTTCTAACAGATGTAAGAAGGCGGAAACTCTCCAGGAGAAAAAGTCAAAACAGTTCTATGAAAACGTAAGAAGGCTTATTTGCAACCAGAAAGCATAATATTTGCCCGTTGTTGCTTAAAACAAACATGATCACCGCAGTGGAAAAAAATGACATTTCACATTTTTCTCTTTTCTTCCTCAATTCAAAAATAAAATATTCTCCGTACTGTTTGAGTTTCACTATATTATTATTTACTCTCTGTGCTAGAAAGTGTCAGTTTGGGGTTTTGATGTGTGTGGAATGTCAGAATTTTTTGCACTTTGGCTGGAAAATGACTGTCACGGGACGTATCATTTTCATGCTTATTTTCCCACACACTGAATGTTTTTTCAGCTGCGAGACTACGGATGGAGGCACATCATCCTCCCCCAAATCGAAAAGACTCTCATTTGCATTTCCAGTAGAACAACTGGCGCATCAGCAACAGTCTAGGCAAGACTCTGATGATGAGGACGAACCAGGCGGTCCCATAGATCCTTCGGTGATGATCAAAGAGTTGACATGCATTTCTGAGGAGGGTTTGGCAGACGTTGATTTTCAGGTTGGTGAATAGTCATCATGAAATTAAATTGGACGGATAATACATCCTGCTGACGTATTCGTATCATTCTACATTTTGCAATGAAGTCGCCATGAATAAGCTGTTGAATTTGCATATTCATCATAAAACTACCAATATGTTATTTTTGGCTCAATCTATTTTTAGGACATCTACTTCGATGAATGGGCTGAGTACATTGGTGAGTGTATCACTTCCTGTAACAAAGTTGAGAACTGTCTTGTATCCGAGTATGACCCCGACTTGGCGATGATTGTTGAACGAAGGGCACGAAGATGGTCCGCTGCAAAGCAAAATATAGCCCACCATCCTCATCATCTTCAAATGAATTCTTTAACCAACAATGCTGCAACAACGGGAAGACTAACACTCCCTGGAATAGGAACAGTGTTAGAAGTTCCCTTGCTAGTCGCTAAAAGACTCCATCCTAGTTTAGGAGTTCGATCTCATCATCCACTACATCATCATCCCCATCTAGTTCATGGTGGTAGTAGCGGGCATCCACATCAACAGGTTCTACACCATCGACAAGGAGGCTCTGACGAATTTTGTGGTGACAATGTACGCAGCTCTGGAAATCCCTTGGAGTGTAATTCCAGAAGAGGAGGAACTTGTAGCAGCTTAGGAACACAGTCAGCCAAAAATGAGCCCACTAGTAGCAACCCCACTGCAAGAATTTTCCATCATGGCAAGGGCCGGCCGAGCAATCTCTCAATGGCACATTTCCCCGCTATTGATGAAGACTCTGTTTAGATGTTTAAATGATCATGTATTGGTTATATGCATTTATTTTATAGAAATAAATATAATATGTGCCAAAGAGTTGATTATTACAAAATAATTTAGATTTTTTGGTTTTATTTAATGATTTTAAAGTAATATAGTATTATGTACTTCATTCTGTTCAAAAACATTAGTTTAGTGTTTTATTATGAGCAAAAATACATAAAAATTTGAACAGTATTAGATGTGATTAATACAACTGATGAAGTTCTACATCTGCTTGGTCCTTATTTGCATTGTCTAAATCATGCCACCGTACCGTCTCGTCGCAGTCTACATTGCCCTTCTTCGAACTCAAGAATACGCTAATGGCTTTCACGGCAAATAAAGTAGCCAATTCCTTTCCACCTAGATAGCCTACTGACTCAATTCCATTCGATAAGCTACCCATTTCTGTATTATCATTAAAACTACAGTCATTAGAATATACGACACATTCTTCATTCTTGTCTTCACAGAATCCAAGTTGGAGAATTGAATCCGCTTGCCAAGAGCCATCAACATTATTTTGCAAAGAAGCCAACAACTCGAATTCCTTTTGCAGTAGATTGTTTATTCTCAACAATTTAGCAATATCCCACGACGGAGATGAGAAACAATAACGTTCATCATTATGCCGCTGTTGTTGAAAAATTTCGTCCTGATGAAGATGACGTTTGTCATTACTAAAACTACCGCTATTACTTAAATTAGTTGTATTGTTCGACACATTTACTACACCTAGGTAGACGCCAGCTAGAATCCGCATTGCTAAATCGCATGTATTCATCGTGGTTCCCAGACGAGCATCTAACAAAAGCAGCAGTAAACTCTTTATTTGACTCATGTTAGGTCTCCTAGAGTTTGCTGTTGAGTTTGAACATCCATTGTTAGTGGCTGATGATATTGCAAGAGCCCGTGATAAAAAATAAAGTAATGAGTCAGGTGAATGATGCTGCAATATGAATGCAGTGTGCGATTGCTGTTCGTATTGAGAAGCTTCATCTTCGTTTTTGCTGCTTTGATGTTTTTCCTCATTATCTGTTGATGAAATCACTGCTTGCGTATTTCCCAACGAATTATGTGATTCTGATGGCGTTGTTTTTTCTTGTTGTAGCAAAGGAATTGAAGCATTTATAGCCACTTCTGCATCAAAAGTGGATAATGTATCCTTCAAGGTCGTCACTAGGAACTCTTCAGCTGCGTTCAAGAGCACCTCGTGAGAAACATCTAGAAGATACATGAGATTTAAAAAGTTGGCTACTCCGACAGCATCACTATTTCCTTGTCTTGTAATAAAAACTGGAAATGTTACAGATTCTGATACGGTTGATCCATGTGTTGCAGGTGCCTCTAATGAAGATGTCACTTCCCCATTGAGAGTGTGGTTTTCGACACTAAAAACATTTGATATTATCCACCCCAAAACACTTTCCACTGGCTTGGGCTGAAGGATACCTTGATGCATGAGTGTGTATAAACTTATCATTGATGTGTTAATGTCGTCGGGAAAACTGTCAATCATGTCAGCCACCTTGTCTTGATTTGGAGTGTTACTATACATGGAGGTAGGTGAATCATTGCCACTGTCAACGTTTTCAATGTCATTATTGTAAATGGGGGACGGTGATGACACTGGAGATGCTTGCTCAAGTTTTTTAAATAAGTTAAATGTACTTATCCCAGAGGAGGGAACAATTAAACTAAGTAAATCCTCTTGAATTTCCTCTGAAAAATTACATATTATCTCCTGGTAAGAGGATGCGACAAAGTGTTCGTTGTCAATATTATTAAATAGTAAGTCTAAAGCAATCGCAGAGGTAAAAACTTCGACTGTATTCACTGGAAATTTATAGCAGTCCCAAACACGCGAACATTCTATGGCACAATTTCTGCTTGTATACAATTTGCTTTGGAATCCTTGTCCAGGACTGAATTTCGAACGAAGAAAGGAAATCGCATCCCCAAGCTTTTGATGAACTTCCACTTGATCATGTATAGGCTTTGTAATTGACAAATTGGAGTAAAATTGCTTGTTTTGAGGACCCTTTTCAAGCGTGGTTTTAATTAAATCTCTCAAGATTTCGTCCATTCTTACAATCGTATGTTACGCAAAAACGTTAAAAGTTTAATCAATCAAAAATCACGGACTGAGCTCGGAATGTCAGACTTCCACAATACTGAGCGGTCGCCTTTGATCAAGTGATAAAACTACATTTGGGCAGGAATCTTACATATCCAAGTAGTACGTATATTCCTTTCCATTTTTTTATGTTTAAGTCGATGCAGCATAGATTTCCCAAGATGCAGCAACACATTAGCCACTTAAGTTTTTAATGAATGCATGATTGTTTGTGTGAATGTCTACCAGTCTATCTGAAAAGCTGGATGGATACGATACAACTGAAAAATGGCCAATAAATCCCTGTACACAAGATCTTGCACTTTTTTGTAGCAAGTTTTTCTTCCATTTGCAAAACAGCCTATATAAATGGATATGTGAAAGAATAGTTTGAATGGATGAATTCTAAATTCCACATAGCCAGATAGGTAGGTAATCATTTAGTAAGCTGGAAATTTTAATTGAAAAAATCATAAACTACATATATATTATATTATACATACGCATACCTGCATACAGCATAATATGCTACATGATTGTATGATATGCATAGGATATTATGCACTATTGCGAGAAGTATATCAGCAAAGTCATTAAACTTTGCAGTTAATACTAATACGAGTAATACGTCCATACGTCAGCACAAACGTAAAAATTTCCAATTACTATGCTAATATTTTAATTATTGCAATCATCAAATTTCAATAAATTTGACACTGAATTTTTATTGCAAACATTATGAAAGTTTAAAAGATCAACAAAATTTGGCGCATTATTGTGTATTAGAATTCGAGATCGAAAGATTTAAGAAATTTGTCCTGGTCGCAGTCAAACAAATGTAAGAAGTGTTTTGTCCGTGAGACGGGTATCAGTCCAATCCTACCAACCTGGTGATTACTTTGCTCTTCTCTTAATTTTGTTATCAATTGGTCTTCACATAGTACCTAAAATTGTGCAATAATTTCATTTTGCATGACTAGTAAATACATATAATTTTCCAGTAATAGTGATGATTGATTATATGAAACCAAAATAAACCCTTACATTGGAGTACTTTATAAGAAGAAGTATTTCTGGCTTCAATTGAACCAGTCCAGGTAATTTCAAGTCCTCCTCTCTACCATGAACTTTTAAAAAATCCAAGTAATATTTATAACCGTTCATAGTTATGTGGTAGGCCAAAACATGAATGATTTTATCATTCAAACTTATATCATCTTTCTGATCTTTCCACTCTGATTGCAATTTCACACTCCAATCAAGATAACTGTTAAGGCTTTTCTCATCCAGCCAAGTTCCAAAATCCCCCTGGCTGCTTACGCATATCCCTGGTAAGTATGCCTTATTCAAGTTGGTTCCTTGACATAATATTTTTAACAGTCCTTTAAAACCCTTTAAATTGAATACCTTCTAGATCAGCAATTTTAGCCAGTTCGCGTGCTATAACACTTCCAATGCCTCCAAAGTTCATAAATCTATTACAAAACACGTTTATCTTCCATAAAACTTATGTACATCGACATTACCATTCTATTTTACTAAATATTACCCTGGAAAGTCATCACTGAATAACGGTGGTTGTAGGGCACCCGCTGCAATTCCTAAAATGTCAATGATGTTGATGCTAATTTTGACAATTAACAAGTGCTTAATTTTTTGTTGCAAGTTATTTGTGTCACAGTATCTTACGTATTTGATTGAGACTAGGAATATATTCAACATTTGTGTCTCCAACAAAGCTCCTCCCTAGTTTATAATTCCATCTAGTCGCAAAACCAAGTAATCAATTTTAGAATTTAACATCACGTATTTTTGAATGCATTTCCTACAGTACAACGATATTGAAAACTACCCATCCATAACATCATCGTTGAGCTTCATGGTCCAAGATTTCCCATTAAGCCAATTCAGCACAGTTGTTCTTAACTTTAAGTAAACTCCTGTATCTGATGAACTTCCAGTTAACCTTAACTAAATCATAAAAGAGTCTCAGTATAAAAAAAGTGGAGTAGTAATGTTGTAATTTGCGTTAAAAATGATTTTTTATACACTCGAGTAGTAGAGGATAAGCTGGGAACTATTAAAAATCCAACTTGGAGAGCCGATTATTGATTCCAGGTTGTGGATCTTTGTTTTTAGGAACTCCTGGGAAGGTTCCTGCAGCCACTTCATTGAATCAATTACATCAACAAATCCTTTTTTCAAATAGGTGGTCATATTACTGACCTATAAGTAAATTTTCATTACTTTATACAATTATGCAAATCAAAGAATTATTTGCGCTGAATTTTTTGTTAAAAAATGATGTGCAGTAAATACAATTTCGTTACTCTTGAGCTTGTAATGTCTTCTGATGTATTCCTCTGACAGTGCGTAACCAAATAGCTCTGATGTTTCCATAATGCATTGCTTTGTTGGATTTCTAGCTTTCCAAATTACACATTTTAATACAATGTGCTAAAGTAGAAACCGACAGCACAGAAACGCAAATACAATTTAACCTACCTTAACAATTGCCGCTTATAGTTTTCCAAGTATAGGAAATTGGCTTCTTGTATGACACCAGTTGTGTCGCCTAATAAGAGAGTTGCCAATTGAAGAAACATTATATTTGCTAATGCTCTTTGGCTGACCAATGCGATTTCAGTAAAATATTTTATCATTGAATCCTCACTAACTAGTACTTCAGTTTTAGGAGAAATTTTCAAATCAGTTTTATCAAACACCATTTTTACAAGCTTAATTATGTTCAATTTGGAGGTGGGAACTTGTGTCTTTAGTTTATCTTGAAGATTTTCAAGAGTAATTATGGTTGGGCTATTTTCAGCGCTGGCTTCCGATTTTCTTACTGATAGCTTTTTGATACAGTTTTGCATTTCTCGAATGTCATCAAGCTCCCTTTCGGTATAAGGAGCTGAGCTCTTTCTTAAGCGTTGCAACAATTCATGTATATCTTCTTTATCCATTTCTAACTGAGTTGATCCAAAATCAATCTATACACATGATAAAATATTGTTGTGATCATCTTCAAACACAAATGTTATAAAAATAAAATATTCAAAGTATTTAAAACAAAGATTTTACTAATACCTGCAAAACCACCCTATTGTTGCTTACCGCTGCAGCAACAAACTTGAGTATTAATGGTGTTACATTTTCTGGGGCTATTCTATTAACCTCGGCTGAAATTTCTATCCAGTCTCCCTCAAAATCGGAGCCCTCTAATAAGGGCCAGCTCCCAAAACTTTGTAAAAATTTGGTAATGTGACCAACTTTAGTTGGATCTGTGATAAAATATTGGCCTATTAAGCAAAAAGTAATCACTGAACTAATTTAATGTGAGCATTTAGGTATGTATGTACCTTTATACCAAGCTAAACAAGCCTTAAAATATTCCTGAGAGGACTCAAGTGCTTCCGTTTGGATATTTGGATCCTGCAAAATATCTGTTCAAATACCAATTTATGTTTAGAATTAAACTTGTAAATCATAGTACTACATATTATTTACGCTAAAATTAAATTGGATCCATAATAATGGAAATGCTTTATGAAAGCAGACCTCTGACTTGATTTTCAACTTTTAAAGCCAATGACGACTGCTGGTGTAATGCGGTTTTGGAGGATAGGGTTCTCCACTCGCATGCAAACTTTTCCCATTCCATGCACGGATCTTTTGAAAAATCCATTGAAATATAAAACTCCTTTGCTACAGCGCAAGAAAGGATTTCATAGTTAATAGTTTACTTATAAGATAGTATCTTCTGTTCTACCGTCGTCACTTGATGGAATTCAGATTAAATAGAAATGAAATGTGTAAAAAATAATATATAATTTTATATGCAATGTCAAAAAATTTACCTGCTTCAATGCAATCATTTTTATAGCACGATTGAGGATCAAATTCGGTGATTTTTTCTGGCTGTTCGAGCCCGGCCAATCGTGCTAATTTCCTTATTTCTTTTAACTTAATTCCTTGCGACTCGGTCAACGTAGAATTTTCACTGATGGGAAGATTTTCAAATTCAGCTGAATCAATCATGCTTAGGGCACTACTTTCATTAGTAAGTAGTCCCTCCGGTTGCCTTCCTGATATTAAAGCTGCATTTGTACAATGTTGCAAAATTGTCAAAATGACTCCCAAATAGAGTAAAATCAAACTATGCAAATTACCACAATTCATGTTTTTTTGTACGAATAAGGGTAAATTCGTACAAGATATAACCGATCTGAGTCTAAAAGATCTTAAAAATGAGAACTTCCTATGGGTGGTTTACCTACCTGAACAGGAAGACCGAGTAGGCAGGTAATGTAAGTGTAATTGAATCATTGGAATAATTATTTGCGAAATAAAGTAGCATTGTTGAATAATCTCTTTAAGCAATGGAATTTTCAGGAAACATTGCCAAAAACGCATACAAAAAAATTGGCTTTACTAAAAACATGAAAGTGAATTAAGCTTGTCACTGCCAAACCTTTTTTTCTGAATTTTGTAGAGTACATGTACATACGCATAAAGAGATGAGACGATAGGATGAGATTAGAACCTTGCCGTATATTTGCTGGTTTTGTATAAGGTTTAAAAGTTCTTGACTTAAAATATTAAATGTATTCTACACAAGAAAGCATACTTTCGATTTTGTTTTGTTTACATATTTAAATGTTTTGGCAATTTTGTGGATCAAATCTAGCTAAATTTTAAACCAATAAGTACATATAGAAAAATGAAATTTGTGAGGTGGTAATTGCTTCCAACACGTTAACAGAGATAACAACACTACATGGAAAGTGCGACAATTGCATGGTTGAAATTGAAAACAGGGAAACAGAAATATGTCTTTTGCCCTTATATGTTAAGAGTAGATATTGCGTTAACACGAACAGTTTTTAGAAATCCAAGAGCAGCGTATCCGTACCTATATGAATTAATGGATATTACATAATATGCCTTATGAAAGTGCAAGTGCGCATTGAGTTTCATCCAAACAATATGTTTACAAAATTTAAAACTCTGGAATTAGTATTCTCATAGTTTGCAAGAATCAAAAGTAGAGAGTTTGCAGAACATTCTAAATAACGTTTGTTGCTGGTTTGTTGTAAATTATTTTGAACAGAAAATATTTGAGCATTTTGTAGCACAATGATTTTCCAAATTATGAAGCACAGTAAATTGCTTGAATGATTCTCTAATTGTCTTTGATTAATGTGCAGGATCTAAAACGGGTAGTCAGTTGACAGTTGAAGATATGCTTCAAAATCGGTTATAAATATATAGGAGTTTTGCCAAATGTACATAAATACGTCTATGGTGTACTACAGACTTTTGAATAAATAACGTTTGAACACAGACTGTAGAGTATAGTTTTAACGAACCATTACTACAAGATGTTAGGGACCCGTTCTGTAAAACACAATGCAAAATTATTAGGTAGTCGATTAGTTTAGTAGTCACAAAAGCCGACCACATGCCGGGACCCACTCAGAAATTACAGACAACTAAATGGTCTTCATGATTTAGATTAATTTTCACATCTTCATCCAACCATTCGATTAACAACAGCATTGAGTAAATCAAAGAAAACTCATGATATGATGGTGCTTAATAACGTGTTAGTGCGCATCAACTCGTTAAATTAAAGAGCATAAATAGCCGAGTTAATGATCTAGGCGTTCGGCTTCTATTGATCCAAGCACAATGAACCAACAAAACTGAGTTTTTGGAGTGAAAATAAAATCAAAGGTGCGTCGATAGCATAGAAAGTAAAACAAGTTGATCGTTAGGAAAAAGTCCCAACAAAAATAAACTTTATAAACTTCACGATGTTGTGCTACATACAGCGTTTGAAGTTTTAACAAAACTGTTCGCATAGTTGATCCAAAAAAGCAATCGATTGCTGAAACTCAGTTTAATACCCATTTCTCTAATGCTTTTAGAAACTTCCTTTTACTTTTTATTAGTTAAGTGCATCACCTTTGCTATTTCTATCAGTGACATTTACTCTGAGCTTTTATCCTATCTTCTGAAACAGACTGTTTTAAAGTATTTTAACACGTATTGTGAGAATGATGGGTAACCTGAGACATCGTTCACTCACAATATAACCTTTTTACTATCACTGGAAATTAATTTTTACTCCAAGAACCTTTATCACGTAATATGAGCTATCCATTCATACTGCAACGGAGCTGTTCACACTTTATACGTTTATATTCTGTATAACGTTACATAAGTGCACATAAAAAATTCATGTTCATCTGATCTAGATAAATAATGAAATTTTAGCAGTTGTCTTTTAATCAGTGTTAAACACGAATATTATGATTTCGATTTGCATGGGTTTATCGAAAAGTAAAAGCTACCTCAAAACGTTGAGAAATGTGTGGAAACTGCCTAGGGAGAATCATTTACTGCTTTAGTAGTGCCATTATTATACTAATAATTCATAAGGCTGGGAGCGATGAGTGTGGTAGTGAGTTTGTAGGGGAAAATTTGTTTGTACAGGCAATAGTTCAAACGGGTAGGATCCAATTAAGCTCCAGCTGAGGAGAATTTTTTTCTTTGACAGTTTTCTTTAGAACTTGCTTGCTTTCCTATATGTTTCGTGTCAGGTTTGCTAAAAGTTATTTAATACATCCCGGGTCAACAGTTTAACCTGTCTAAGCTAGAAGGAGCACTTTTGGTGTATATAAAAGTAATAAGTATATTATCAATTTTTTAAAGAAAAAAATTATCCAATAAGCATATTCACAAAGGCAAAGCGTTGAAATGAAATGAATTACCAGAGCACATCAATTATTTTGTTACTGCAAACTACAGGTACTTACGTTTAAATATCGTTTATTTCATGCGTAGTTAGAATTGAAACGGTGTACTTTCAAAGCAAAACTATCTGGTAGAAAGCATTTGAAAAACATCGTACCAACCAGTAATAAGGCAATGTTAGATGTTTTAAGAGCTTGAATGTATAGGCTTGGCCGAGGACAGATGTAATGAAACGCAAATAAATCTTACTTTTCAAGCAGATAAATCATAAATGTTTTAGCTGTTTATCAGGTTGTCTGTTTTGCAGCAGTGTATATCTATCCATTACAATATGCTTAAGGAAGCATGGAATATTAGCACAATAATGTCAAAGGGAAGCAAAATGCCAAGCCTATTCTACTGGTAATATGTATGAACCGAAACCATGCAATTATTCACGCAGAGAATGCAATCTTATATCAAAATAGATGTTGTTATGTAATACAGTTCACAGTTAATTTATATTATTTATTAGCGGGACCTATAACTAATTTGTAATTACGAGTATAGTTGCGGGCAGGGCATATTAACTATGGAGTTCATAATGTATAAAGTAAGATATAAGTGCTAAGACATTAGTAATTAGATTATCCAAGCTCTATGAAATGAACAAAACCAATTTCACGCATTTTACACAAGTTTGACATTCGATAGTAATTTTGGTCAGATTGAATATTGTTTAGCGAACGTCCTTAGTTAAATGAAGCTTGTGTTTAGTTTAGAGAATTATTAGGTCCCCATTCAAAACCATCTTAGTCCAGTTACTTCACAGTAGTGGCAAAATATGACATCAACATTTGCTTTAATACTATTTATAGTTCTTAAAGAGATACAAACACAACATGCTGAAATTTTCTACTCTCTCTGAATTCTAAAAGTTAGACATTGGTAGCATTGCTGTTTGTTTGATTGTTGATAGCGGTTTATGCAATGGTTAATGTTTTTAATGAAACAAATTTGCATACAATCCTAAATATGAATCTTAGAATCTTTGGTCACTTTTTTCACTATTCATATAGTAAGTCCTTATATATACTTATAACCCAAGCAATCATCACTGTGTCATTAAAAATCTGTATCTTTTATTCATTTTATCTTGTTTCATTAAATTCGGAATAAGTTGATTTATTTAGGTACATTTTACATTACACTAGCACTAGCATCAAATACGTACGTTTAGCACTTGAATCAGTTACATAATTTTTCGAAAATGACATTCAGGTGAGTTCTGTAATAGAACCAATATTTTCAGGTATTTTAAGTACATACATCAAATGGATATGAGAGAAACACATAGTACAGGTTATGCAATAAATATGACTAGCATCTATTATCAGAATATTGTGGCTAAATTTTTACACACATTTTTGTATTCAAATATCTCGAGGTCTGGGAGAAACCAGTTCAATTGCCCATCGTTTTGTTTGAAATACATACCTTGGGCGCAATGTAAGTACATGCATAATCCGTGAAAATATCATAATTTTCTGAACAAGATAATTTGTATTGCTTCACGGTACTTTTCACTATCTAATTCAGAAACAGTATGTATTTGTAAAATCGTACAGAAAAAAATCCCTAAAGATTAACGCGAGTCGTGTTTCCTTTTTTGCTTAAACGGGGCCATGTGGCTCAAGTGCTCCTTCTTCAGAGATGCACGTCAATTCTTTCGGCGTCCTCGCTTGAGGTTGCTCTTGCAAAAGGAGTGGCTGTTGTTGTTGTTGAGGATGTTGATGAGTCAAAGCAAAATTATTAATACCAGCAGAACCACTATTGATACTGCCGCTGCCACCACTATGCCTGTCGGGAGTAATTCCTCCTGCGCTGTTATTCCTCATAAAATTATTAACACCACCGACAAGTGAACCAGAGCCTGTTGACCTATTACTTCCTTTAGAATGGAGACGAGGTGAGATGGGCTCATCTGGAAACGTGAAAGAGATTCTTCGCACCGTCGGCGACTGCATTCCACTGCTGTCAAAAGTTTCGCATCTGGAATGCAATAACACACAAAAACGTACAAGAATGACATTTTGTTATGAGTATAATAATACCGCGCAATAGCATGTGGATTGTGGATATCATTAACACACGACAGCATAGAAATCGTCAGTCATCGTTGATGTAAAGTACAGGATCATTTTCTTTCTCTAACTGGGTGCGGGCATGCTTTATAAAGCTTGTAAACTTGCATGTTTATCGACATAAACTCAACATAAACTTATTACAAATCACAACATCTGTAAAAGAAACGAATTATTACAGTGGTTCTTTCATGAAAAATTATGATTTAAACGAAGCATTCATTGAGCATAAAAATAAGTCGATGATAAACACATTTTTTCTACGTGACTTGGCACTTGAAATGAGTGTTTATAGAGGAAAAATGAAAATTATTTATGCGTGTAAGATTGTATACGCAGATCATCAGTTAAGAAAAATGCATCGTGTTGGATCATGTAATTTGCCAAAGAATTGTATGTATAACCAAACATGTAAGAGTACCTACTATTATGTGCTATAGGTGAGAATATGTCGATGGTGTATACTCTATTATGAAGATGGGAAAGAGAAAAGTACTCACGTTTTCATGGAGCTTGTTCCTGACTTGTTTCGCATTAATCGTCGCCTTCTCATCCCACAGCAGAACATAATCATGGCACTGAAAAAGACTGAAGCAGATGACATGAAATATCCTGTTCTCCATCCTGTGTAGTAGTTCATGTAGCCTTTTTTGTGTACACATCCAGGAAACCGGAGAAAATAAGTTATACAAATCGGATAGCACAAGAAAAAAATAGTTTTAGGACACAGTGTAGCATGTTCAAGATAAAGATGCTAGTGCTTATGTACATATGTACACATATAAAGTGGCAATTAGAAATACTTTTGGCAAATAATTGTTGGAGAAATATATATGATTCCTTGTAGTTCACTTGAGAACTGAAATGTTTCATGTCCATTACCTGTCGCTGGTACACCAAAGATGCATCCCAGTCCTTGAGCACATTGGACAAACGACCAAGCCCTGGAAAAGTTTTTTGCCCTTGTTTTCTCATACGTCCAAGCTTTGAGCACGTAGTTATATGAGCCAAGACCGAAACCATAAATCCAGCAAAAGCTTCCCAGCCCTTGGTCTTCGTAAAAAACTGCAAGCGCAAAAATTGCTCCAGCAATTATCAACGTGGAGCCCTATTCAATGAAACAAAGAAGAGGAAAGGAGAAAATCAGCTCCCTTTGTAATTTTCTTATGTGTCGCTTTTGAACGAAACATGGTCATTCAATTTAAAGTAATGACTTTATATGGAGTTGCTGCTGGTAGCAAATTGGACCGCACAGTCTAGTAAAATGATGTTCATGTTGAAGTTGTCCTACCTGAAGCAAGTATGGTTTTGAGATCCGACAGTCTTCATTTCTCTGAACTACAGTCACTCCAAATAAGCACGAGCCGAGAATCCATCCAGCCCCAATGTACACATATAAATATATCACTTGTGCTATTGGCAATTCCATTTTGGTAGATTCAAGAGCCTGCGAGAATAGGATTACACACACTTCATTTATTTCATCGCGCATTCACGCCAAAGCTAAGAGTGTGAACTGTGAATCCCATCATTTTTACCGTGGGGCTATATACTGAAGTGATTTTGTAAATGGAAACGAATTAAATTTTTCGATTTCGAAAGGAATTTTTGAGCAAGAAAACAGCATTTTCTAATTTCGTAGCATATTTAGCTAGCCAGTAAAATGTTTTTTCACCCTGATATAAAGAGTATTACATACGTCCCACGAGTATGCATTGTAAACCATTTGTTGTTCAAGTGCAAATAGATTGTCAACTATACAAAAGCATAGTAGAAAATCGAGAATATTATTGAAAATCTTTCAAAAATATAAGGCTTGTTTATAGTAGAGAACGACAACGTGACTAGTAACACTTTCCTGAAGATGAGAGAAAGTTTTCATTGGTCTTCTTCGTACAAACTTACCAAATGAAATAGAGGTGAGTAGCAGCCGAATGCAGTGAAAGTGGTTGACAAAATGAGAAGTTGAAAAGATCTACTGCTGAGACAGCTATAATCCAAGAAAGGTGGCCTGTCGTTCCGCTTTCCTTTCTCCTTTATCTGTAAACGCAGACAGAAAAAAGAATTGAACTGTTCCCCAATATTATTGCCAGTTTATGCACGTTTTTTTTCTCTCTCTTCACGCTTTGCCAGGACGAGGAAGTGAATGAAGTGCTAAAAGAAGCATTCGAGACAAGAAAATTTGTTATACATTCATAGAAAACGAGGGAAACGTATCAGAACTTTCTTTCGCTATATAATATTTGATATATTTTATGAATGCAAGAACTAAAGCAAAGGTTTATACTTTCCATTCAAAACCGTTAGATGTTTGAACAAAGTTTAATAACTTTTTTATTGATGATTATGCTGAGCACATTATGCTTCGTTGAAATTGAAGGTTTTCGTCCTCTCATGTGCGTCAACATATATCAAAATTCCATTTTTTTTTCAAAGAAAATATACTTTTGCCCTGCTGTTTAACAATGTACATGCCTACCTTTCGCTTTTGATTTTTCAAGTGAAGAATTGCTCTTCTTTGTGGATGATACAACGACGCGCTTCTGTAGCACGTTCCGAGGAAGAAAGTGCTAAAGATCCCTCCTGTCAAAGCCTGGAGACCGAAACGCCAACCCAACCCACTGTAATTCACAATGGCACAATATATCATCATTTTTTAACTTCTAGCAAAAAGCGCATGTACATAAAAGACGCGATCTTGACTTTAAATCAAAATTTGTCAGGATTCGCACATAAAATATATTGTTTGTTATTTGTTAGAGATAGTGTGCATTCAATATCTGTAGGTTCTTAACCAACAAGAAACCAACCTTAGAGCTGAATGGACTGTCAAAGTCATGACTAGAATGCCCAAACCAGACGCTGCAACTAGAAACACCTCTACAAAATCTCGTCGCCTTTTAAAATACTGTCCTACCATCAGGTACGATGCATCTCGTGATAAACCTATGCCAATACCTACAAATTTTCCAAAAAATAGCAACATTATAGAATGATATGGAGAAAAATATATATTTTGAAAGGCATACGCATATAGGTTTTAAAGGAAAACTTGGCATCCCTTATTTCTATTAAGAAGAGCATAATGCTGAAAGTGTTAAAATGCATACAATATGTGTACTCACTTAAGATAATACCAAAGCTAATAAAAGTTTGATGAAACTGGGACGCGAATGAAGTAAAGAGACAAGCCAAGGACGTGACTAGTCCACCAAAAACAGCAGTGAGTCTGGTACTTCGTCTTGTACAAATGGAAACCCAGATGGGGGATAGGAACAGTGAAGTGCCCATTGAGAAAGACACCATCCATACTGAAAATATAAAAAAGTAAACGCTTGAATTCATCAGCAAAAGCTTAATGTACAAAATTACTCAAGCATATTTAATGTTGATCTCTGTTGATATGTTATCTCTCCTAAGAACTATTATACGAATGGATTTTTTTCTGCCCATTTAATTTTGCAATGACACTGAATGTGCCAAAGATTCTTAAGATAAAATAAGTTAAGCTGTTAGGATATGGTTTTTTTGCAGGCTACAGTCAGTAATGCTGAAAATTGACTGCATAACATCTAGTCCTCTTCTGAAGTGACATTTAGACTTTCGCAACATCTTATTTATGCCTTATCGGAAGCATAAATCAGTCAACATTATTTCCAAAGACAATATGCATATAATATTTTTAAACGTAATATCGCTCTCATCTCTCCGTGAATCAGTAATCTGTATTGCCAAAAACTGACGTACATTTGATGTGCTAATCACTCCGGCTATTGATGGACGAAGGCACTTTCGCCAAGCAGTTTAAAGATGGCCTTGCAAAATTATTGCTTATATTGAAACTGCCTACTTTCTTCCTGTCTATCCTCCATGCCATAGTGTGGCTCTCACTTTTTTTGCATTATTCACTGCGCTTGCCAAGAAATACACATTTCCATTTTACATTTATTACTACTACTCCACTTATATAAGTTATATTATTATTACGATGAGAGTGATGATGAAACCGGTTTTTTGCAAAATTTAAATCATCATCATTCATTATTACTACTACTCAAGTCGCCTCTGACTCGTCCCTCAATTTATGCGAATTATTTATCGTCTATAACAATCGAATACATACTTCATATAGACAGCTGAAACATCTATTTTCCTCTAGAGACTTCATTACATTTACATTAAAATCTGTCTTTGTACCCAGACTATATTATAGACGTTGGAGAACGATCTTTGAGAATCAATTTTTTTATTATAAAGTATTTTAAAAGTGCTTAGTCGCATTGTTTTTAAAAATAAGCCAGAATACGAAGAGGGTGTAAGGGAATGAGAAAGGATGGGTACATGGTTATTACAGACTAGACATGGGTTTAAAATACAGGGCGACATATAAAAGATAGCATCATGTAAATGGTCTCTGGTTATTAAGATGATTATGAGAAAAATAGACAGTAAAAAAGTAATAACAATCATACACACTCATACACATGGAAAAAAGCCAGAAGAGCATGTACCATTACACCAAGAATCCAAGAATGCGTTGTATTGACTTTCCATAACATAACATGTAATGAAAACTGTAATAGTAATAATAATGTATAATCAATATATTATTTGGATTGTTGGATAAAAAAATTACTGGTTCCATTTTGTCATAATCGTAAATAATGATTCAACCGTGTGCTTGTGTGCACCCACAAAAGACCCACACTACAAACATGACTCCACTCTCGGTAAAAGATTGTGAGCAATAGGGTATAAAAGGGGTAAGGAAACCCATTGATGATTGCCAATATGAATGTAGCTATGAAATATTTATTGATAGTGATGATCATGATCGAGCACAACATGATTCCTTATTGACGTAGGTTTTTCTTTTTGCAATTTCAATAGATTTAATGCTATATTTTCTCATACAATCGACCCTCTAAAAGAAAATCTTGTGTTTGGACACTCTTCAGAAGTATGTGATAATAATGGCATCTTCAAATAATAGCCAAAGGGCCTACCTACCTCAATAACCTGACATTTCGCATATAATATTCGCAAATAATTCGGTAATGCTTGAAAGTTCAAATGAATAATGCGCGTTCATCTCTCGGGAGGGTGAAAAAATCTTGTATGTATGGTACTTTAATACCAGTGTGGTGTAGGTGTGTCCATCAAATTCGTTTTTTTTTTCTTTTCACTGCTGTGCGCACTCTACAATTACATGCCATTGTCCTTATAAACTTTCAAAATTACTGTGTAGGGAGTAGCTCTTTCATTGCGGAATGCCAAAATTGCGAATTTACTTTAATTTTTGCAATTGAAATGATACAGTGTATTTAATAGAACATGAGAGAAGCAATGACCATTATGTAAGAATTATTTCCTTCACTGCTTGATCCTGATCAAATGCATGTACCTAATCTTTTATATTGATTTTTATGTTGGAAACAAATCAAACTGTATTTAATAAGGAGATTCTGAGAAACCAACCGGTTAAAGGTCGTGTCAAGATGAAATTGCAATTGTAGTTGAATTTGGCTTCATAACAAAATATAACATACAGTAACTATTCAATACGTACATAAACTACAAACACAACATTTGCGAGTATGATTTGTTATAAAGTTTAACAAAGACTTCAAGAATTTTTGGCAAGTTTCCTTTTTTATACCATTTATACCATGACTCATTTAATGGCACCATTGTTGAGAAGTTGTTGGAGCCTCAAATGAGCATGCCTTTCGTTTCATTCTTGACAAATACATAAAAATGTGTGTAGGAAATAATAATGGAATTAGAAGAATAAAAGAAGAGGTCAGTGTCAAAGTGACAGGACATATCAACAAAGTATACCTCTTCATTTGTGCTTGCTAAACAAAATGCGTGGAATGACCCACACGGTTTCGAAGAAAGCATTGCAATTTTCTAAAAACGAATGTTGTGAAAAGCACAATAAGATGACAGTAAAAAATGTCTACTCGTCAGCAGCAGCATTTCAAACAATTTTATAGATTCTGTGGCCCGCATAATACCAATATGAAATGCCAAGATGTATAGTAATAATAACCATTTGTAAATAGGATGCATATTGAGATGAAGATGAGCGGCATATTTTATTTGATGCATACGCACAAAAAATACAACACAATAAGAGTATGCACAGACCACAACACTATGCCACACCGCCACCACAAACAATAAATTTCTTTTTACAATCGCAATCATCTCCTTTCAAAAGTTCGGGATGACTCGATTCAGATCATGATTTATTTTCTGCACAGCTCATTAATTTATTATCAAATGTGTAAAATACAGCCACTCAAAGGTATTTTCACCTCTTTTAGTTTTCTTTTCAATGCAAGGATAATTGTATTGCGTGCCTACGTACAAACATATTTATTATTCTCTTTGATAAATTCATGTTATTAGAAAGAGAAGAAATGGATACTGTAGAAAAAGTTGATGTATGTATCATGCATGCCACGCTGAATGACGGCTTATTATTAAGCAAGTTATTAACATTTAGCTAGATTAGCTTTCAGACCTTCCCTCTTTTCACTCTTGAGTACAAAAATAAAAGGAGTAGGTTTGATTGGGAGCAGCAGGAATGGAGATTGAAATTATGCATTCATTTTGCTATTTGCTTTTGAAAATACAGACATAAAATATCGTTTCGTTGATTTGACTCAATGAGCTAATCATATCGACTTCTCATGAGATCACCTAGATCCCATCTAATAGAGGCCTACCTTGTGCCCTCTCTACTGCAAATTAAAATGTGAATCACAAAGTTCAAATTTTCTTGGGACGGACGCTACTTTTACATGCATGTAGTTCATCATTTTTGTTTATTGTCTTTCTCTAAAAACGTACGAGCCACAATGGGAGGGAGGATGAGTAAACTAACAAGAGTTTTGCGTTTTGCAGATATACAATAATTCACATGTTTCTTTACTTTAAGTAGTTTTAAGGGATTGGTATTCGTAATATATAGGAATCATTAATAGCCGATGGGTACGTACGTGAAAATTATCAATGAAAACGACAATATTCACGTATTAATTTGTGTGGTTTTCTCATGGATTATTCACGTTTGGGAGTTCAAAATGAGCTTGTAGTTTTTGATATAAAGTCTGCTGAATCAGGCAGGTAGTGTTTTGCTCTTGATATTCTTTTATGATGATGATAAAAGATTTTAATAAATATATGCATCAAAGTGCAACCCAGTAAAGGATGAATCTATACCGTCATCGTAAACTGCCCACTAATAAGACCACTTTACTACCGGCATTCATATCATCATCGTCTCCTTGTGTGTATTTTGCTATCAAGTAAATGACACGGTGGCACCATCACAGCAGCAGCTCAGGTTGATGGATGTATTCTTCTCAAAGTTTCTCTTCGTTCCACGCAAAAATAAGTGTCAACTAATAACACGTCCGTCCACACAGCGTTCACGTAAATTTGTTTTTGCTGCCAACAACTCTGCCGCTGAAGCTTGCAGAAAAGTTTTTATTCATCCATTTACAAATTAGATCATTTTTTATACTTTGTCTTTTTACAGAAGACACATGACACGTACATAAAATATAAGAGGTGCGTATGCGTAATAGATATATTGTGACTGCTGAATATTTTTCTATCATCAGAAGATCAGAAGCGCCGTAGTTTGTGTTGTACCCATCCTTCTTATCTCAAATCTAGATCTCCAAAAAGATCATCTACTGATCCCCAACATCTTATTATGAATATGCATTAGAGCTCTCACACTTCTTTCTTTCTACCTAAATGCATTAGTTTTTCGATGAGTCGTGTAATGAAGCTGTTTCCAAATTGCATTACGCTGTCAACGAAATGGTGAGCAAGCGAGAAAAAACGAAAGAGGTAGAGACATTTTTTTGCACATGAAAAAAAGATATCAATGGAAAAGCAGGCTCACATTGCCCATGTACCCATTCACTTGGTAGTTTAGCTGTCAACAGCGTCAGCATTTGCCTTATAGTAAAACGAGCTATGAAACGCTTCATGAGTGACTTTTTTACATCCAAGCAAACAAAAACTTTTCATGATGGTGTAAGGAAAACGTATACATAGAACAACTTAAGAACATTTGATACCCTTGTTTCACTACGCCATTTAGACTGCCACTTTAGTTGAAAATCTACCATAAACATATTTATTGCTTCATTTGCTTTACTAACATAAACAAAAACACAAACCTCACAGGAAAAAACGAAACAATGTTGGTTGGTATCGCATTTGCTTTTCCTGTAGAAAAATTTGCAAACAAGCCAAGAAATTTTTTATGGAGTAAGCCAATTGGGAATGTACTTGTTTATACGTATGTAGCACATACAACACCTATTTTATGGTTTTCATCTGGTTGTGAGAATGCGTGTCGGGAAACATTGTTAACAAGGATAAGGATGAGTTAAGGACATTACGCAAACGATGCGGTAAAATGTTTTGTTGTTCAACAAAACCCACTCGTACGTAACTAAACCGAACAGGCTGAGTTAATGCAAGAGGCTCTTTCCAGGAGTGATTAATACAAGTGAGATCACCACTATAATAATATACTCACAAGGTAAGGGTCTATTTTTGATGACTCCAGAATGGCTTAAAATTTTGCACACTAACTAATTAGACCATCCTGAGTAAGCATGCAAAATTTCAGATCTCAACGCTCAATAGTTTTGGAGTAATTGACTATCCAATTTTGGAAAAACTGCGTAGTGTTGGGTCCGGAGTCATGAATGTTAGGCAAAAGCGAGTGCAGCACTATAAAATGCGTTTTTTGCTGCTCTGCTTAACCTAGTTGCTTGAATGCGTACATAATACGCTGCTTACGTATAGAAAAATCAAAGCAACTGCATGCAGTAACTGTTGTACATACATAAATATATATTTTTGGAAACTAAACGAGCATTTTTTTAAATGAACAATGTCGGACCCAACAATACGCAATTTTTCCAAAATTGGCTAGTCAATTAATCTAAAACTTTTGAGAGTTGAGATATGAAATTTTGCATGCTTACTCAGGATGGTCTAATTAGTTAGTGTGCAAAATTTTAAGCCGTTCTAGAGTCATCAAAAATAGACCCTTACCTTGTTAGTGACAATGACAACCACTTTTTTCTCACCTTATAGAACGATTACACAATAAATGTTTACCATTCGTTCAGGAAAGTGGTCAACAAAAGATAAGTTGGTCTGCTCACCACTGGTGTCATTTAAAAAGCACGTAAAAACCATTCGCTTATTTCAATTTCTTTAGCCATCCACAGAATTTATTGTGATAATATTTCAAATTGTGTCTATTTTCTAGAGTTTTTAAAGGGCTTTTTGACGGTATAAACTATGTGACCAGGTAACTGCTGGTTTTTCGAAGACAGCGTAAGAAATGATTGTTGAGATACACTTTACGTAATCTGTATTACTTTTACGCATATTTTCATAAGCCATAATTTGGAGCTCTGTAAATTAAATTTTTTATATGTTTAAATCCAAATCTGCATACCATTTAGAAGCCCTTTAAAAACTCTAGAAAATAGATACATTTTGAAATATTATCACAATAAATTCTGTGGATGGCTAAAAAATTGAAATTGAGGTTTTTACGTGATTTTTAAATGACACCAGTGGTGAGCATACCAACTTATCTTTTGCTGACCACTTTCCTAAACGAATGGTAAACATTTATTGTGTAATCGCTCTATAAGGTAAGAAAAAAGTGGTTGTCATTGTCATTGGGTAGTATTTGTATTTTGGAGGTGATTTCATATGTTTGCATGGCGATTTCTATAGAAATATTCTAGTGAAGTTATAATTTCGGGGCACCCAATATTGCTTAACTTTTTGTCTTTGCATTTACAAATTCCTTGTTATATTGCATATGCTTTTTGAAATAAGCCTTACTTGCAGAGAAATGTTTGGGCTACAACATGCATCTTTTGGTTTTCGGATATGTGCCTAATAACGGGAGATATGGGCAAACAACCTGACCCAGGGATGTGATGTTATATTTTCTGTAAAGCTAATCTCGGTAAAGTTTTAAAGGCATAAAAGTGTTTGGTTTCATTATTTCAGTACTTAAAAGAACTCTTCGGAGTAATAAATTAAATTAATTTTTATCTTATCGACTTTCGCTTATCTAATTTTAATATAATTGACACGTTTTACATTTACTAATTAATAAACAGCGTAACCGTAAAATAAAGCCTATCTATCTATCTATCTATCAAATATTTTGACGCATGAAGTATATATTACTATAGATTTATTTAATACTTATACGCCAGTATCAGTAAAGTTTCAAGGAAATAAGTTTAATATATAATCACTTTTTGATAAAAAATATCTTTAACCTTAAAATCTCATTAACTTCATCTGGTGATTATATCTGAATATGAAACATACCAAATTACATAATAAACTGTGGCAAGTTTATTAAGTTTTTTAATCTACTTTAAAAATCAGGGTATAAAATAATATATTTAACTGTATACTCCACAAACACTTTGCAGTGAAATTCGTGCTTCTACATTCTAAATTTTACTTGATGAATCCCTAAATTTGTCACATTAACAAATATCACATTTCTTCTGTTTTCGGCTTATTTTCTTATTAAATGTTTGAAAAAGCAGTTTGGACTTGGCTTCCAAATTTTTTGCATCATTTATCTTGGCAGTATGTAATCGCTTTGTTGGGAAAAGACCGTTGAATTTAAATATTTTAAGTCTGTTGTAGTCGTGCTAAGGTAATTCATTGTTTAAATATCACTATTTATGTTTAGCCAATCTCGTCAAATAAGTTCATTGTACTGATATTGATGTATGCAGTACAAAGTGGTACATATGCTCTAAAGCTCAGAAATATAATATAAAACATACATTATACAATGGTTGTTTGAAAATCACACTTTCAAGGAATTGTAGTCTTAGCTGCACAACTCCTACTTTGCACATAAGTATATAATTAATTAAAGTATATGCTTTAGGAAGAAATTCGTTTTAATGTGTTTTTAACTTGCAGTCTCTATAGAGGTATTATGGGTGCTTTCATTAAATATTTTATAACCTTTTAAATAAATGATAACTACACACCAATAAAATATCGGCGAAAAGCAGTTTACTACGAAAAAAAAGGGTTGCTTATCACTACACTGTTTTGAAAGCAGTTAGTTTCATAGCATTTCTATTACGGCTGTATAATTATAGACTTCAGTATTTCCAAGATTTGTGCCAAAATCTTTCAAGCTCAATTATGCTAGAGGCATGATTTCAAAATTGTTGAATGTGTAATGACTTACACTACTATGGCACGGTTAAATTATGTATGATCTGTCAAACTGTAAGTTCAAACTCATGGCTTTCTAATGTACCTTAGCAACAAGCGATATTTTGCTAATTAGTAATTCAAAATTTTGAACAGACTTCAACCAGTTTTCACGTCAACAGAATTTGAAAATAGTTTCATAACTCAAAGATTTCTCATTTGAAAATGCCATAAAGCATATCATGCAGTAGAGAACTAACTGGTTAGGAGTGCTATACACACCATTTCCTAGCTCCATTAATACAATGTCTTTTCATGTAGCTATTCAATGATTGCTCAAAGCCATTCTTCAAGAGAACAGAGGGAGGGGGATCTTAAAAGATGACATCTTTGTTTCCGGGCTTGCTGAATAGAATATCCATTTTGGAGGAGGGCTCTTTATCGCTTCACCCACAGAAAGAGGCTCCAGTTTAGGTTGCCTATTTCTAGTATTAATTACTCGCTAATTTTCTAATGTCCACTTCAGTTGTATGACTTTAACAGTTAAATTAAGAGATGTGGACCACCTAAGAACGCCTGTCCGCCCTGAACACATTTGGAACACAGAATGGAGAGTCAATGAACCCCAATGATTTACTTTTACGCGACCCTTCACATGCCCTCCAAGTCCGAATAATTCTTTTATTGCTTGTTTCTTCCGTCCAGAGTATTCTAACTATTTCACCTTGAATTTGAGTCGTGAAGTGAGAACCTTGGTCCCCTTGGAAATCATTTCCTCCTCCATCACCTCCATCATGACCCCCAAAACTGCCATCTTCTAAAAGTCCCTTCCATCTTTTTTTTTCTTCTGAATCACATTAACTTTGATGACACCATTCATGGATCCACTAAGAATAGATTACATATGAATGAATTCATATGGACATCCCATGATAGGGTCAACTCTTCTTCGATCTCCCTGGAACTACTTGTAGATGATAAGCTTAGCCATCCTTAAAAGTCCAAAGTCTAACAGAGCACTGGGTCTTCCAGTGGGGCATTAACTTCTTGAAGGTAAATGAAACGCTTGTGGATAAGAACGCACTTCCCAAGTTCCTTCTCCTTTCCCTCTCCATGACTCCAAGAATAGTAGTTTCCCAAATTACCAGAAAATCATTTCAGGAAGTCGCCGGTACAATGAAATATAATAATGCTAGAGTTTGATTTTTAATTATGAGTTCTAAATTAACCTGGAATTGCACTCTTTATGATTAGTTCTTTTCGGTTTGATAGAAAGCTTTAAAGAGATGAGACCTGAGCTTCAAAAATGACAGGAAAAAGCACATAATTTAATGAGAAATTTCATAATCAATTCAATCAATCATAGGCATTTTTGAAAGTAATTAAAATACAAAATCCAAAAATTAATACACTCTAAGACATTGCATGGAATGAGATAAAGACAATTCGACATTAACTGACATACCATTAACTGGACATGATTAGCAAGTTGGTACCACACAAGTACTAATGAAATTACATAACCTACTAACTAAATTAAACTACAAGCATTAATGAACTTTATAGTAACAGAGCTCTGAAAATGGAATTCATTAATCACAATCAATCATAATTCATCAGAGAAATCCTAAAAACTCAACACATCCTTCCTGATAAAAGCGCATAATAGCGGAAGCTGGCACATATATTATATGTACAACAATATAGTTATAATACCACGTAAAAGTTAATTCATTACTGAATTTGATATTAATTAAAATCAAAAATCACAATTTCCTTGTGAAATAATAACAAAGCATTGACAACGGAGTTCATAATTCATAATAAAGTGGAAAGTCTATGAGAAATCCAGAGCGGATCCCAATCCAAGAAGAGCCAACATGTCACCAGGGTTCGAAAAGTCTTTCTTGATCCTCTCGGCTACTTCCTGTGCTGCCTTTTTCATTCCAAGCTTGTCAGCCAAATTGAGCAGCCGGCCTGCAGTTTCCTTGGAGCAAACCTTTCCAAGAACGTTGTCCAGGAACTCCAGGAGATCCATGAGTTGATACTTTCCCGCAGCGTAGACAAGTGGAACAATGACATCATCGCTGAACCAGTCTTCATGAAGCGTTCCAGTGTAGATGAAGCGGAGCAAAACAGCGATCGTTTTTGAAGACAGATCATCAATCGTAATGACTCCAGTGTTGGCTTCTTTCATATCCGTCTCGAGCATTTTTCCGAACACGGGGCTCCTCA
>JAQIXX010001265.1:0-36288 GCA_034700605.1 Willowsia nigromaculata
AATACATATGAGCTTTATGTAATTCCGATTTTTGAAATTCTGAAGCATTCAAAGCTCTCCGAGGGCTTTGTCTGGGGTACGCATCTTGATCAGCGTAAAAATTTGTATCATAGAGAGTATGTTTTATTTTGAATCCACCCGGGCACTATCATACTCCCCTTGTAAGACTATACGGCTTGTATGTTTTAATAATACAGAAACTTCTTGTAAAATGTACAGTATTATGTGCCTACAAGCATAAAGTTGATAACGAGCAGTTAAGCTGGCCACTTTTCATGAACGCCTTTAACATGCAATGAATTCACTCGGACATGAAAATTCTTACGGAGTATGGAAGCGGTGCTCTCAGGGATTTAATTTTTAGTATCAGGGATTGGGCATGTGATCAGGGACGATTTTTGAGATTTACATGGGAAATAGAGAAAATGATAATTGTACTTCACGTAGTAACGGCGAAAACTTCCTTTATCGTCAAATAAACTTACAGATTTGCACTCCAAGCTTAAAGTCATCAACATATAAGACTGCAGAATATGTAACAGGTAGAAGGCCAACAACAATTACCAGTATTCGGTAGTCAAGATATTAGAACAAGTAATACATAAAAGGTAAACCAAATAAAAGTGTCATCCCATTAATCTCCCGAAATCCAAAAAAAGGATAATACACTTTTTGGTATCCGTTTCTTGCTGTCAGTACAACTTGTGCAGATAAATAATTTATCTGTACCATAGGTTTCGAAACAGTGTCCATATATGATATTTAGTTTCTCATAAGAAAAACATTATTCGTGAGCGAGTCAAAACTTTATGAATACATAAATTAATTGTCATTTTTGTATTTGAACATAAATCGATAAACTGGACATAAATTGATGTTAATAGTACTAAATGTCCTCGTCAATTAGCTTTTAGTATGACTTTGTTCTAGTTGCGTCGAAATTCTTCGGGAGACTTTCGAGGGGCTAATCAAGTAAAACGACATAAAATATTCTGCCTGCTTTGAGACGGTGCCCAAAACTAGTTTGCTAGCCTTTTGATACGGTATATTTAAATTTGTGTTATTAGAGAAACTGTATGGAATAACTTTTCCTCAAGATTTTCAAATAGTGCATTACATATTCAAAAATTCTTATATCGTCTTAACCTGCAATCAGTTGTCTTTACATCGCACATTGTTTATTCTACATCAAGTAATTTGCGCAACTTTATCATGTGTCAGCACCTCATATCACCCTTAACCAGAATCTGCATAATCTAATCCAATCATCCACTATACCACTACCTACATTTATATTTATGGCAATTAGAAAAAGGAAGGAAAAAAATCTTTTACAATCTTTTAAAGATTTCCAAAAGTCTTTCTATGAATGAGTAAAGTTAGTATTATTAATAATTGTATGAAATTAATTGTGTGAAATGGTATTTGGAAACAGGATTGACTTCATATAAATAAGACTTGATATAAATAAGTAGCGTAAAATGATAATTTAGTGAAATCAGGAGACAGTTTCTTTCGAAAATTAGCAAATATTCCTTTGCTAATACATAATCACCTTGTACAAAGAAAATTTGAATGAGCAATGACAATCCGGAGTGCAGAATAGACACAAATAAAAAATTAGGAATCTTATAATGATAGGGGAGAGGTCGAATTGTCAGAGAAGATAGAAACTTGAGGTTTTTTTGCACCGAAGAAAAGGTTACGAAAAAGTTGAATTTAAGCAAAAAGGAATCGTAATTATAAACAGTAAATCAGATTACTTAACTATGCTTCTTTGCTGATCCTAGGATAAATTTTTTTCTAGTTTTATAACTAATGTTGTGTCAAATTTGACGACTAAATACTAAGAACCACTCCAGTTTAAGTTCTAAATATATTTTGCGTAATACAAGTATACATTTTAAATTATGCTAAAATATATAAAATGCCTCATTGTTAATTACAAATTAAGTAGGGTTTAAATGAGCCGCAGTGTTGTAAATGTGACATTTCTAGGGTGCCCTTAAATTCTAATGAATTTACATTCAGCTATCCAGACAAAGTTATGTAAGTGATGGCCAAGTTTAATACATAACGTTTAAATTATCTGTGCATTACGTATAGGAGAATATTAGTCGCTTTTACAATTGAAGTGACTTAAAGCGTGAAGATGGGACAATTTGCATGTACTCAATTATCATCAAAAACTTTACAAGTGTCACGTGTCTGTTCCAACGATTGGTTTTTAAAAACTATTCATTATAAGTGTAAAAAAAACCTAAAAGTACTCTCGTGTTGCCATGAAACAAGGAGCTTTATACATACAACAGCAAAAAATGACTATTATACTATATTGTATATCTTATTTATTGTCAGTCAGTCAACCAGTTCCAATGTAAGACTGCTTAGATCAAAGAAATCTTTAACTTTACAATGGGTGCTTCAAAATTTATATTAATATTTCTTGTAATTTATACAGCCAAAGGATCTGTAGTTGAAAGACTTCTTGGGCTAAATGAAATTCAGCACTTTAATACTTATTGGGAATTAGTAGATTTTTTGTCACCTTGTACAGTTTATGTTTCCAGAAGCAGCCTTTCGTTGGTAGATTTTCAGATCAGTGCACTTCATTATTGTAGTCAACAAACGAAGGCAGATCAAGAATGTGTTATCGTCTTACCTGTTGTAAAGGTTTGGAATGATGATAATTGGAATTATGATGCATTTATTAATGAGTTCTGCTACAAAGTCTTATCTTCAGTACGGTTTTCCAAAGTCTGCACTGTTCATTTACCAGACGTACAAGTTGAAAAATCTGATGCTAATAGTTGGTCTTTTTGGGCGAGGTTCCTTAGATTTACGAGAAAGCATGACTATTCAATAATGTCAACATCCCCAAGTTTTTCACGCGAAATGAAGAAGGAAGCCTTAAATCTTCATAAGGCCTTTTGGAGAACCTCTTCACGTGTATTTTTGCTCAGCAGTTGGAATCACTCTATAATATCTCCTTGTCATATATGTTTTTCATTGGAAGGGGAGACTGTGATTGAATCTCCGATAACCATGAACGACATTTCAGTTTCTTTCTTGAGGAAGTCAATGGACCAATATGCAACTGGGCAAAGTAGTAATGGAGTAACGTGCCCATACGAAAACAGCTGGAACAAAAAAATCAGTTCTGTTGGTCAGTACAAAATGGATACTTGTGTTTACAGTATTTTTAACTGGAAGTACAATACAAGTCATCCTCATAATTTAAAACCATACTACAAGTCAGTTTCAATTCAATCTCCAGGTTTAGACCCACTTGCATTTGGAGTTGACTTCTTGAGAGTTCAATACACAATATTTGTTGAACGGCGAATACCAGGGACTGAAAACTTGAATTATTTTGCACTAGTAGCCCCATTTGACGGGCCTGGCTGGGTGATAGTTCTTGTAACATTTTTGTACTTAGGCTTTGTGCTGCCACTGACGAGATATCGATCAGATTCAATTTATTGGATATTTGCAACTATGCTTGAACAGGAGAGCGACAACAAAAAATTACTCAACTGGAGAAATTGGTATCTCGTGGGAGCTTGGCTACTTGGTGCAATTCTTATCCGAAATGTGTACACCTCGGCTCTATACACATTTATGACAACGGACTCAGGACCTGGATATGTACCCAACTCGCTACACGAGGCGGTATACGAAACAAATTCAACGTTTTTGGACGGTAAAGTTTTGATTCCACTTCTTGGTCAAATTCTAAAGAAACATATGGCGTTACAATGGAAATATCCTGGCAAAAACATTGAGATGACAGATGCAGACAAAATGGTTTACAAGATGTTTGATAGACGACTGACCCTCAATGGTGACATTGAGGGTCAGTCGTCTATCAAACATCTGATACAGAACCTAAATAAAAACAAATGCACCGACCATCCAGCAACTGACACCGAATCTCTTCGTGATGCAGCTAGACATTTGAATTGTGTGGATAAAAGCAGGTTTGTACTTCTGTATCCTGAGAAATGTTTAACACTGAACTTTGGGTATGAATTTGAAGACGTTGCTGCCTTAAAACTGCTACTGTATATATCTCACAAATATTACATTATTGAGCATTCAAACCAACAAGCTATATATAAAGAAACTATGTTCTATATAAAGTATAATGATAAATATGATCCGATTTTTGAAGGTGTGTTAAGATATTTGGTAGACTCTGGAATATACGGTTTGCAGTCAGTATATTTTGAGCGCAACAAATTGTATAAAAAGGTGCACTATTGGTTGCAAAAAATAAGCAAAAGCAAGGCAGAGCTAGATCTGGGTTTGCGAGCATTCATGCAGTGGAACGGTAAAGCTTGTTTCAACTTATACAAGCAAGCTTGCTCATTAGAAGACTTATTAGATCAGTCAGTTGAGCAATCCGTAAAAATATCTGATCTGACAGTCGTTTGGTTACTGTACGGAATACTATTTGTAGTATGTTTTGTTACTTTACTCGCAGAATATCTTATTAGCTCACATTAAAATTGCTTAATTCAGTAACAGGCTCTCTCTCAACATATTGTAGGAGCAACGCACTTTTAATCTCTAGTTGATTGTTGTGTAGTGCCAAAATATGACGTCAAAACCGGTATGTTTATTGAATATCGCTTCTTAACACAACTGAAATTCACCAGATAAAAATTGTGCATGGAAAATTGTAGCAAACAAAAAATAAATACTGTTATAAATTTTAAGTCAATATTGTATTATTATTGCATATTATGTAGAATTCAAAGGATGAATTGTTGTATATGTGTACTAATTTTAGGCATCTAAATATTCCTTTAAGTTGGAAATTGGGGCGTTTGAATGGTTGAAGTAGCTAAGAAAAAAAACATTCTTTTATTAAGTGTAAGAGTTCACCCAAACTTGTAGATATAAAATAGGCTTTTAGAAACTAATTTAAATTGTTGCATTTGAAGATATTACCATCCTAATATTTCATTTATTGACGAAATTTTCAGTTTCCTTCTAAAATGTATGGAAGACATTCAGTTAGGGTCAATTTAACACACACAAAAGATATTAATATGCAGCATACAGTATTTAAAAAATGAATTATTTTTATGTTAAACCATAAGGACTAATAACAATCAATAAAGGAATTAATGAAACATAACGTCTGCGTAACTTTTTCTTTTTTTCATTTCAATTTTGAAATTATGTGTCTAACATTTAAAATTGATTTACTTGACTTTTGCCGTGCAACAAATGGTGGAGTTTGTATGACAATCTGAAAATATGTAAATGGTGTTATTTAAGGGATGACAAATGTATCTAAGGTACGAAGAAGTAAACACATGGAAAAACATGGAAAACATTCTGGTTTTACATGATAATATTCGATTGCAGTTTTTACATGTTAAAAAGCAATTCATGTAAAATTATAAAAATAGTTGAAATCACTATAATTTTACAGCTGACGTGTGCCAGGGAATATGATGCAAATTGCAATTATTCGTTTCCGGAAGTGTCTTAAAAGATTATTAAGTTGCACATGAGATAATATATTGAATTGAATTGCTGCCTTTGTGGCCATGATATGATATTACCCACTTACGATTCCATTTAATGCAAAAAATACTCTGTCAATCATGAATTGGATGAAGCATTACTCACACTCTATCAAGTGCTATGTTTTTCCAAGTAGCTAAAATACGCTTGATGTAAAAATAGTTAAGGAAGGAAATACTACAAGGCTAGTTGGATAGTCTAGAGTCAAATAATAACGAAGATCGCTTCACACAGTTAATTATCCCAAAGAATATTATACTTTAAATTATTTTACAGTATCAAGTGGGTCGAGATGTCCTAAAATTGGTTCCAGGTCCCTTCACATATTCTAGTACTATATTAAACGTTGGTTATAGAAAGCTATGCTGAATATTTAACCTGTAGTTTAATAGACTAACTATAATGTAATTTGTGATAAGCAACGCAATGGGATCAACTTGGCACAATGCATTTGATAGCATGCTTCGATTACTGAAACCAAGCAAAGAGATATATTCTTTATTCTATCTATTCTTCAAGGTCATGAGCAACGTCGTGCAGTCTTCGTTGACTCCAAGCTGAAAGTTATTAACATCCAAAAACATAAGGTGGTGTTCACAAAATGCCCCGCTTTTAACAATTTTAAGTGTTCTAAATTTTTCAATAATTTAATATTCCCAGATTTCCAATGCTTGAAAGCACAGGTTTGCAAGTAATTTTAAAATTGTCTCATTAAACTAACCACTTAAGCTCTCGTTCAAACACACTTTGAATTTACCCAGGATTCAGAGATATTAATTTATTTAGGATACTTCCCCTCATAAATGATTACCTTCGTTTTTAGATAAGACGATTTAGCCATCCGTAAAGAATGCAGTAAACACACTCATCCATACACTTGTAACCTTTAATCGTTTTTTTTCTTTTGATAGATATGGCTGAGAGAAATTTAATAAAGAAAAGCTAATCAAACAGGTTATGTGATGATTAAAAAATTGTCACTTTACGTTGAAAGAATTTCATTCAAAAATGTCCGAAAAATTCATTTGTCTAGTTCGAATACCACTTGAGTTGATGATTGCAAAGACCACTAGGTGGCTTTGCCTCAACTACAGTTAATGATAGTGGGAGCATTCATGTGCATCGCCCGTAGAATAAAGTTTTTTTCTTCCAGGAATTAGGATTAAAAGATGATGAGTTTGTGTGCCCATACATCTGGTAATCGGTTTTACGCCATTTTGTCAGAATAAAATAATTATTAACATTTCTTGCATGCACTCATCGCCAGTAGGTTGAGTGACTTCACAGTCTCTAGGATTGCCCCAAAACTTTCTTAAAATTATTAAATCATTCATGCTATGCTTTAAATACGAGAGTTTTACCTCTAGCGTCAGGCAAGGTGAGAGTATATTTCAGAAATAATTGTTCCATGTCGTAACCATCAAATAGGTATTGACCGAGTGTTAAGAAGTGAACAGCTTGAATAAAATATCAAACAACTAAGTCGAATGGCCAACTTCAGAGCTACTACAGAGTCTCACAGGTTAGCAGCATGTCGATCATACGCATTACAGGCTAATTTACTGTTGGATTTCTATCTGTCCGTTTTCCAAAGCATTTTAAGCTTTCATGGAAACCAAAACTCTTGTTTTCTATTGACCAACAAAAGTATGCAAGCCACTTCATTCCAATTTTGTATTAGTTCAAATGGTTTAAACACGTCGTAAATCATAAAGCCATTTCAAATGTCGCTATAAATTTTGCTTATCTTGTTTGTTTTAACTTGTTTGCTACTGGTTTTAACGAAATCCCAAAAATCTATGTAAGTTCTCCATGTAATTTTAAAGATTTATAATTGTTTGACAAATTAACTAAAAATATCATTCAAGTTCCAATTTAAACAAGCTTAAGGGATAAAATTAGTACGACCGTGGGCAATCCAAAATCAAATATTCTGCATTTGACACAGACCATAACAAATTTTTGAGTCATTTGCTGACTGTTGTTGACTGAAAGGTGACATATATACATACTGTACGAGGATGTTGGGAGTTTCAACATTTAGTGATTAAACGCTTGAAAATATAAGGGGAAGCCCAGACATAACGTGTTTTAAACCTGTATATATTTATAAGTCTACTTTCATTGGAATATCAACTTTTAATGACATTTATGGAGAGCGTGATACAATATATAACACTTTATGGGCTGCACATAATCTGCAATATCTAGAAAATGGTTCTGTACAAAACTGTATGAGTTTTGGGGTCCAATTCATCTTAACTTCCCAATTCCCATATAATAACGATAATACCCAACGACATATTTCACGGTTTTCACAGTTTCAATTCCTAATTTGTAGAAGTAGTTACTGGATAAAAGAAGCCACCCAAACTGAATATGTTGTTTACCTATATAACCTGGTTTGGAATTTTGGTTATCAGAAAGAAAAATCCAATTTAATTTATCTCTCAATTTAGCACGTTTTATTCCAGTCATCATGCTTAAAATAAACGCCATGGCTACGTACCTACTGAAAGTTCTTTTTGTCTACGTGTTAATGATAACAAAGTGCAAAAATGTTTGCAACACTCTCGGTTTCAAAGACAGTCTCCAGGAATTAGTTAAGACATTAGGTTCGAGCAATCACGATATAATTTTGTTTTCATTCGACTTAAGTCAGTGTGATTTTATTTTAAATGCATCTCGCTATGTTCTTTTAGACGAGAGTATAAATACCACCATAAAGTAAAATTTTCCTTTCAAGTACATACAGTCCACTCATTCGGTTTTAAAAGATGAACGAGGAAATGTCGGTAGATTTGTTGAATTTGGAATGCAAGCGTCCACACTTTTCATTACAATAAACAGCAATACACAAGCAGGACATCAAATTATCGAGGAAAACTACTTTTCCAAGAAGCAAATAAACTGGCCATCAGTTAAAATTATTCTCGAGCCTATCAAAACAAACAACAAACTATTCCAAATCCGATACACAGTTCTGTGCAACAACTATTGTGATGACGACGTCAACAGAGGAAGTATTAATGAGCGATTTCTCAATTCCCTATTGAATCCCATAAAACTACATCGAAAACTATTTCGACTTGGAAACCAAAGGAAAGTAGACGCCTTTGTGTTCACCTGGTATTCAGATTATTTTGAGCAGTACTCCCATAATAAACTGGCATGTTGGGACTTGATTTTTACAAAACACTTTTGGAATTGCAATCCCGAAATTTTTTCATCTATTCTCCTCCAGTTTCATCACAATATTACAATAAACCTACTAGAACTGCATAATCCGAACACATGGAAACCTGCAGCTCAAAACGAAAATGATCAATATTTTACTAATCCCGTGTTATACAACCTGTATGATCACTCGTACGGCTTTAAGCATTGGAAATTCAGTGGTTTAAAGTTTAGCGTAGTGATAAACCAAAAGCTTTTATATTGTCTGATGCAAGAGACAGGAATACAAAATGGCGATAGTTGGGTCAAATTTTCAACTTGGACAAATCCATTCAGCTTGGAGACTTGGGGAATTATTTTGTCATCAGTCATAGTCGTTTCTGTTTTTGAATCGATAAATATACTAAGTTTATGTAACATCCGCATCTTCATTGATGTTTTTGTATCTTTTTTTGGACTGGCTTCGTTCAAGTGCTTTCCTGGTAGTAAATTTCATATTTTGTTTCAACTAGTGGGTATGCTTGTTTGCATGCTTTACGGAAATGAGATATTAAGTTTGCTAACGATTCCGAACCCACCAAAAGTTTTTACCTCTTTGAGAGAAATGCTGGTGTCAGGATTTAAAATAGTGTTGCCGCATTCCTTTTACAAAAACATAATTAATGCAATTCACAGCAGTTTCCGAGAAAAAGGTTTACTTGATTGATTGAAGGCTTTTATCCTCTGAGTAGACCTTACAATGATTCGGAAGGGGCAAGTCTTGCTACAAAAGAATTAGCCATTATAAAATACATCGATTATCAGGGAGAAGCGCAGCTCATCAAAAATGCAATTGTTGCAAACCTCAGCAAAGAAACTGTGAACTGTTACATCTTACAAGAAACATTAAACACTGAAAGATTTTAAACTGAAGTTTACACAATGAATCGAATGTGGTTTTTTGTAACTTACCAAAGAATTGTCGAGAATGGACTAATGAATAAGTGGGAAGAATGGGCCTTGGTGGCATGGAGATATTTTAAAAAACTATCCCTCGAAGATCCAAATCCGAAAAAGGTCATTCCAGGGAACAAGATTAAAATAGATAGTGTACTAGGTATCGTTTTTTTGTCATCTAGTCGTGTTTGTCTTAAGTTTTATTTGGTTGACTTTGTGGAATTTGTACAAGAGTTTTCTTTGCATTAAACTCTAGAGATTTCACTGGGTATTTAGGACCACAAAGAATTGTGAAACCTCCAAATATGAGTAGGAATGCTCAAGCAATCTTTGCTTTAATGGGAATCGGGTTGGCCACGGCAACGATTGCGTTTTTTTAGAAAGTGGGCTTTTCATGCTGAAATATTTTCAGTGCTTTCTTCAGTGGTACAACATTCCTTTAAAACTTATACGTAAGGTTTGCTCTTGGATTAGAAAGGTTTTTAAATTTTGTAAAATATCAAGGGTTCGAAAAACAATCGAGTTCGGAGATTCATACAAGTTCAAAAAATCACAGACTGAAGGATAACATTATTTTAAGCTTGACTTTTACATAAACGCCAGTACAAGCGTTTAAAGTTGCCATTAGTATGTATGGAGTACACAAGCACAATAATAGTAAAAACAGCAAGCAATTTTGTTCTAAGCATATACTATTACCTATCAGTGGAACAATTTTAAATGTATTACCTCAGAAATGATTTCAATTCATTACTAATCTGTGGATTCATTTCGTCACATTATAAGATAAACTTGTTAAATTTAGGTCAATTGAAACTTTGAAATATATAAAATCCTACTATTTCAAAAAAATGAAAATTTGTAACTTACCACTTTAAGATACCTTACATGCATAATATACATACTCAATACTTGTTTGATATATTATGAGGTTTTGAATTAAGATATGATAAAGGGTTGCTAACGCTAATAGTATCATGCTTACAAGTCTTACATACTATGAAAATACATATGTTCAATTAAATATAGCCAGCTATCCGTTTTGTCATGAATTTAAGTTCAAAATATAATTAAATTACATGCAAGCCATGTCATAACAATAAACAGATAGTCATCCGGCTTATAAAATGAAACGTAGTCATTTTATCGTATATTTCTAACATAATTCAACATTTAATAAGTTTAAACAACAAAATCTAGTTTCTTAACTATGGGTTTGGTTTTGACAATAATTGAATCTGTTTTGTACAAGGTTAATCGTTTTAATTAGGATTACAAACTAATGTTATAAGAAATTACACAATGTAATCATATTGTCAATAAAATGTATTGAGCTCTGCGAATTCATATTCATACAAACTATGACGCTGAAAGTTTAATACAAGCAGTTCCTTGTAAGTTTTTAATCATTTGGCATGCTGGCTATTAAATGACATGAAAAACAATAACAAATATGTAGAAAAACAAGCATAGAAAGTCAAATCATGTAGCATGGAAAAACATTCAGTAATTATGAGGAAAACAAACTTATTGTTTACTATATGGACCTGAGAACCTAACATTTCGTTTTGCACTCTGAAGGAATTACTAGTCGAGTACTTACACTGGAAAGCTGCTTGCAAATTTTAGAGGTACTTCTGAAGTTTCTGGTTTCTCCAAAAAAATGTTCCTTTTACAGCATTTGCCATTGCTAAAATATACCACAAGACAATCTACGTGGTCAATGGGTGGTTTGTTAGAGTGGGATCATACATTAAGGCAAATGAGTATTTCTGCCAAGCGTAAAAACGCAAAAACCAGAATTAACATTAATCGCTGCATTGTTATTTTGTTTGCTCTTACAATAGTAGGACAAACTCAACTGTTAGATAAAAGCAGAGCTAAAAATAGCATTATGGAAGACGCTTTTCTCGACAAGTTTTTCATTCCCATGTGCTTAACTCTGATGGTGTGCTTTTACATGAGCTGGCTATCTATCCTGCAAAATCACGGAATGGAAATTTCAGTGTATGTCAACGGACACATTGAAATATCGAAAGTTTTTCTCGAAAATTGCAAAATGACACCAAAGCTGACAAAGCGTGAATTTTGTAGCATATTCTTGGCTTATGGTGTAACACCGTGTTATATTGCTTTTACTGCATTCGTGCTGTTTTATAAGCACTGGAGCACACCATGCAAACCAACTTTATTTGGGTCATCGTTACTTCTCGAATGTTATTCAGAAAGTAAACCGTGTATTAGATTGTTTTCAGGTATCCATCAACTTTGGCAAATATTTGGTAAACCAGTTGTATTTATTATTAATTTATTTGTGTATAATCTCATATTTTGTGTCTTTCCATTTGCTATCGGTAATATTTAAATGATTTGCTCGGTAAGTTTTCGGGGATATATTGTTAACTTTCAGAAAATTAGCAGCTCTAAAAATACAGATATATTGGTAATTACTTTGCTGTATCGACAGTTGCAGGTGATGTGTAATTTAATGAATCAAATTCAAAAGTGGGGGCTCACGGGTACTGTAATTGTATGCGCCATAGTTGGGCAAGCTGTATGTTGCGGTGCACTTGTGAAAATAAATCCCGAGGAAGATAGCATTGTTAAATTGTTAGTTTTAATATCTATATTTCTTTGCTGCTTTACAGTGAATTTCGTTTTCTTGACAGCAACGGCAAATGTCTTCAGCACATGTCAGTGTGTAGTAAATAGTCTTTTAAAATGTGCAAAATTTCAAGCTATAAATAAGAGAACAAGAGAAAGAGGAATATATTTTAAGACATTTTATACATCATGTAGTATGATAAGAATGGGGTTTTGCTCATTTAATTATGTTGATCGGCTTACCCCAATGAAATGTGTAGACTTATCGAACACTTTAATGATAAACATGTTGTTGCTGTCTTAAGATATTAGAATTTAAGGTTCACATGGTTATAAGTTTCAGAATATTAGCTATAGTTGAGTAATTGTATATGTCAATACAAATAATCTTATTTCATTCTATATTATCACATGACAAATCAAAAAAGGAAGTTTAAATGGATAAATAGGTAATAAGCCTTAAGTAGTATTACCTTAAATTACCTTTACGAATTTTATGATAGTCATCTCATAGTACTAATGTGTAAAAATTAATTATGTATTTAGCAAACATCAAATTACGCAGAATTGCGATACTCTAAAATCTTTGTTTTGGCAAAAATAAAAACAAGTTTGCAATCTTTTGAGGGAACAATTGGTGTCAAATAATACTAGCTCAGGCTACAAAATGAACATTGCGTTGTGGGAGCAGAGCACATGGATGAGCTTATTGTGTTGTTGTCATTGTAAGGTTATATCGTGTTTACAAATCTGAACACGCATGTAGTGCAGCCTCATTCTCTCTGAATTTACATGGAAAATTTAACTAATATATGGCACATCAATAAAGTAATAACGAGAATGTTATTAAAACTTATTACGTACTAATAACAGCATTACTTCTGATAGTATACATATTCTTACACTGCCACCTTATTTTTCAACCTTTTAATTTTGGAAATAGACGATATTTATATATTTTGTTAGTTTGGTAAATTCATGTCGTTAGAAATTTAATTACACTTTTCTTTTCATGGTATTAACATGAGGATTCTGAAACTCTGAGAAAGCGTATTCATATAAATTGTGAGGTTCATAATGTCACAATTACAAACGCTTTCAAATTTAAAGTCTTCAAAAAGTAAAATATTTTTCACTTTATGTTTTAGGCATGCTACGCAGATCAATATTTATAATACAAAACTGTGATATTTACAAGACACATTTTGGAAATCATATGAAAAAATTAATAATTAAAATGCAATTGAACATGGCATCACACAGTACAGTTAAATGATTATAAGTACAATTAATTCTTTCACTCATTCCTCAGCTATATGGAAAAAAGTTTGAAAATTTAGGTATGAGAATTTTTTTTTGTGCTTCATCTCCTGCCTTCTTTCGAGTTTATTCATGTATTATTAGCATGTGACCATATACGCAGGATTATAATAGTCAGTCTGATTGCTGAAGTTGAATGTGCACGCGTTCTTGCCACAGGACTATAGTTAGCAGTAAACATAACACGTCTTGCTTAAGTTTGCAAATGGTTATGTGGGTATTTTGCTGAGTAAATTATAAATTTTTTTAAAGGTAGAAATGCTAATTGAATTTTGCAAGTTGCAACATACATAGATCATGAGAAGACATGTAGCTTGAGAGTTTTCTAATGAAATTCATTATTCACGTTGCTTTTTAAATACTATTATCCAGTTAATGTTAGGTACTTATTGGGTCTCTGGTTAACTTTGCTTATCAACTATTTGCAGTTCCAATATCACGGTCACGGTAAACGTAATCGTGACAGTATTACAAGAAGGTAAGTTAAAGAAATAGTAGGCTCCAATGAAGTTTCCAAAAACTTGGTGTGGGTTAAATATACTTATTAGCGTCTCCTCTGAAAGCATTTAAAAAGATATGGCGTCAATTTAAATTCCAGCCAAATGGTTAAACTGATATCATTCGTTTATTTTACAATGTTTCCATTAATTAAATTAAATTTACCAGTAGGCTCCTTTCAATAAAATATCTGCACATCCTTTGAGAATAGAGATATTGTGAAACCGTACATCCAACTTCTCCATCCAATATAGTATTAGTGAAACAATTTCGTCTACAAGCTACCATGGAAATCTCAAAGCTACTATCCTTTGTGATGCTAACCATTCAATGTAAGCTAGTGTGGAACCAATCTTCGATGAAATGTCCATGCCATGATACAACGTTTCGAGAAATGACTGAAAATGTTTTGCACATATTGGATTAGTTTTGATATTTTTTTCCTTGACTGTCCATTTGACAAGTGCACATTCACTTTCGAAAACTCTCGTTCCATGTTTCTCCGCCAGTACCCGAAACTACTTGATTACAAATACCCTGTCAAGTATCATCAGCCCAATCATTTAGTATTGGCAGACTTTTCAGAATGGATGTTAGCAAATTACTATCTGATGAACGCAAACACACTGCTAATATATCCATTTACAGTTACATTCAGACACCCAGAAGTGATTTATTTGGACCATAGCTTTCCTATTGTAATAAGAAACTTTCCAGCGTTCTGATTGCAGCAGATGTAAACAACTAGCCACAAATTCACTACTCAGTCATCTGTAGTGGTTACTGTGTTCGGGATAAGAGTAGCGGGATAGCCAAGTAAAGGTTTTTATAGCCTAAGACGCCCAAATTTATGACAAACAGTTATTTCGTGATGCAAGTCAAAGAAGAATTAGAGTGTATGTAAGTACGGATATTTTTTGGAACAGAGATTTTACGTGCAAGCATATACTAGGCGAAAACTACGAATTTTGTTCAAATAAATTCATGTCAACAAGGGAACTCTTGCAACGTCACAATTTTTCATCTATAAGTTTTGAATACATAGTACATGCAATTATTAATTATGCATGTTTTTAATTTTTATAAGGTACAAGGTCATATTAATCACATATTATAACATTTAAATTAAATATGCCTATAATTAATAATCAAATCGCTGTTAATTACATAAGGTATATATGCATGCATACATTGTGGAGGTAAAAAGAGGCGACACCGGCAGCAGCGAACAAAGTTTTTTATGAATCCGTGCCTTTGCAAAGCCCTAAAAACCCTTTTCGTACACAGGCTGCCTTCGCGCGTAAGGGATTTTTTACTCACTGATTCCTTCTTTAACCTGGGAGGAATCGCAGTATGGTCGCAACTTTGATGCAATATTGCAAAAAATGCCTTCTGTGTGATGAAAAACGCTATAATAATAGCATTAAAAGCAAACCCTTTTATCACTTCTCCTTTGATATGCTTTTTGACAGTTGCATACAGGCTCAAATGGAAATACTTAATGTTCCTTAAAATAAATGATAACATGTGCGTGAACACTTACTCATCAGTTATCTTACCCGTAATACTGTGCTTGATGGTCTGTATAAATGTATTGGTTTGCATTAAGAACATTAATTTGATATTCATATCATCATCAAACTTTGATTGGTATACAGGTTATTATTTAAGAGGACATTTATTTCTTTTAATGTAACTTACAATGCTCACAACTGGTGCTTTATAAAAATATTAACAAATTCATCACATGAGTATTTGTAAAGTCTACACATTTCATTGGGGTGACGTGATTAACACAATTAAATGAAAAGAATCAAGTTTTTATCATACTACAAGACGACTATAATATCTCCAAATAGATTTCTCTTTCTCGTGTACTTTTTTCACCGCGTTCACTCTTGCAACGTGAAAATAGTATAAACCCATACCCACGGGTTTTAACGGGTGTATGGGGTTAACTGGTCTATGCATACTAATACATGGGGTGACTTTGGCGGGGTTACTATGGTCCCATTAAAATGCAAGGAATTTTTTAAAAAGCATACAAACCCATTAAAACCCAGCAAAATCATCTACCGGATGACTGAGTAAACCTCGGGCTTAAACGGGTCTGCCGACTTACTTTAATACCCAGCATCAGTCTCTGCCTCTACACAACAATGTTATTACATAAGCATCTGTACCTTTGCGCCTGTCAATAATTTTAAAATTTACTATATACGCCTGAAAACTGACGATGAGTGAACACATTATTAAAACATTTCCAACAGCAAATGAAAGGATTCTAAACAAGGATGATAGATTAGCGAGTTAACAATAAACCACGAATTTCCCAATGATTCGCCATAAACTAGATAGCCTTGAGAACAACCAAATACATGCTCGTATTTCTGGATAACAATCAGGAAGCAGATATGATCCAAATAATGTTGGATGTTGGCATGGATTGTTCCAATGAACGTAAAAGAAGTAAACAAAATATAGCTTGGTACTATGCCATAAGCCAAAAGTACACTACAGCGTTCTCTTTCTGACATTTTATGTGGTTTTACGAATTTTTCATTAAACATATTCGATATATCAATATGTCCATTAACATTCACTAAAATTTCCGCTCCATAGTTATTCACGATATGCTTGTTTGTTTGTTTGTAACAATCAGCACCCCATACTGGGTTATTACGCTGATCATGGAAATTGTAATTAAACAGTAATTAGCACATTCATATTTCAGATAAATTGAGGCACGATTTAAGAAACTAGGTAGCTTAATTAGTAGAGTGCTTTAGAAATTAGAGTATAGAACTTGTCACTGATCTTAAGCAAATAAGTTTCGCACATCATTTATTACGTCATCGATGCACGATAAATCGCAACCATCGTTACATTTATTGAAGCGCTGGCTGAGTATGAATTGCTTGGTAGATTTTAAAAAAAGGGGTATTGAGGTTATTTTCCTTGTACTTATTGGTAGCTTAATCCAGTTCTTTGTGCATACATATTACAGGTGATCTGTGCACAAACTATTATTTACACTTTCAACATTATTACTTCTAGTGTGTATCTTCATGATTGCATCCTCTTTTATGACATTTTTAAGTTGCGACGGGTTGTTGTTATTATTAGATTTAAAAGCCAACATTGAAATTTTAAATTGATGTATTTCTTTGATGCTGAGCCAGTCAACCATTACAGTATCTGAAGGATTAGACATAAACATGATATTTTTAGCATCCTTTATAACTTTGTCCACAGAATTAATTACATTCATGCTGGCCTCACCCCACACAGACACCATATAGTAGATTTGCGACAACACCAGAGACTCAATAGCCAGCTTTAGTTGAGCACAGTTAAGCAAGGGTCTTAATACCCGAATTCTCCACAATGACTTATTTGCTTTTTTAACTACATAATCAGCATGCTTATTCCATGTAAGCAGTTGGTCTTTAATCAGTCCTAGACTTAATATGTTCATTACAGGTAACTGTGTGATCGTTTATGCATATACGTTGCTGCATAGCAATAGCTTTGTGATGTCTGCTGGAGTGAACTATGAGTTCAGTCTTATTTACATTAAGCTGTAGATCATTAGTAATAAACCAACGGTTAATAGCATTACAGTCATCTTCCAAGAGTTTCATATCCTCGTTTATTCGGCCCATATCAATTTCCTTTCCAGCTTGTGAATCATCAGCAAAGAGTGTAAGGTCACTACTTATAACACTATAATGAATGTCATTGATATAAAGTGCAAAGGCAATCGTGCTTAGTGTCCCACCTTGTACTAGGCCTCTTAAAGTATAGACAAGAGATGATGCAGAATCCTTAGTTTGAACATATTGCTGTCTTCCGTCCATATAAGCTCTGAACCATTTCGAGTCTATGTTGTAGGCTTCCAGTTTAGTGAACATGATTTCTCGATTAATGGTATCGAAAGCTTTCCTAACATCTAATGTGACCAGTGCATACATATTCTTATTGGTAATTGCGTTTCTTGCTTTGTTTAGCATTATTAACTCAGCATGATCTGTTGTGTGGTTCGGCCGAAACTCATACTGGTGTGTATATAATATATCACTAGATACTACATAGTGTCTTAATTGGTGATAGACACATTTTTCTATAATTTTTGCTACCACTGGAAGTATGCTTATCGGTCTAAGGTCATTTGTAGAGGTAGGAACGGGCACTTTTGGGAGAGCAATGAGTTTTGCTATTTTTAACTTTTCATGAACAGTGTTAGTAGTTATAGAGTAGTTGATGATAGCAAGTAGCATGTCTTGAAAGAGAACGTACTTCATTAATATTGAGAACAACTTATTACACATGCCCAAAGCGTCCATACTCACACTTTGTTTATTATTCATTTTCTTCCAAGCGTATAGAAGATCGGGTCTATTGACTTGCCTAATTGAGAATTTGTGGTCATTACTATATTGTAAACTGCAATTGTAAGTATCACATACAGGGTTGTTAGAGATCATAGCAAAGTGGTTGTTAATATCATTAGCACTAAACGATATTTGTGACACTTTAGATTGCTTTGTAAGCTTTGAAATCACTGGCCATACTCCTAATTTGTTTATATCACTCTGAATAATGTTTTTAGTGTCCTTTACAATTAAGTGTTTCACTCTTCTCGTAGTTTGGAGGTAACATGCTTGAAGTTCAGGGCAGCTACTATATTTTAGTTTTTTATATATCAAGTCTCTTTGTCTAATTTCACTTTTTGTGTCATCACTCAACTTCACTATCTTACTGTACTTGGTTATGGTTTTAGTTTTTAGAGCCGCGTAAGTATTAGTAATGTGTGTCATCATTTCCAAAAAAGAGTCAAATGCTGAGTTTGAATGAGGATCTAGTATGGATTTTTCACACTCCTGCATATGCGCATACACACTGGCTTCATTCAAATTGTTGAAATCTCTATACTGAAATTTAATACGCTCAAACAGTGGCTTCTTAACAACTAACTGAGTACAGATTGCTTTATGGTCGGATATATGTGGCTCATATACGTTTGTATTGTAGCATGAGGCTGGAGAACTGGTTATCAAAAGTTCAAGTAGCGATTCATTTTTAGTAGGACTGATAATAAGTTGGCTTAATTTGTGTTTTCTCATTATGTGCACTAACAAACTGTACGACCAACCGTGTTTCAAGTTGAAGTCACCAGTGAGTATGTAATGTTTATTTGTTTTTTGAAGCTCAGAACATACCATTTCAATAGCGTCCATATCGTTTTTTACAGTGTCCATGTTGTAGATAGGTGGCCTGTATACGCACACAACGAAGAAACTACGCTGCATGCCATTACTCACACGTACAGCCAATGATTCTATATTGGAAGTACTTTGAATCGTTTCACTGCACTGGAGATCATATTTTTTTGATTTTAGAGTATTTTTAATGATAATAGCGACCCCACCACCACGTTTTTTCTTGCTCCGTCCTAAGATATTTCTGTCATGTCTATACAAATCAAAGTTAGGAATTGGTGGTAGAGTCTTGTCTAAAGTTAAAAAGGTTTCACTTATACATAAAATGTCAATTTTTTTACTCAGTAGAAGGTTGGTCACGTTATGAAATTTGTTTATTACAGACTGTACATTTAGGTGAGTTAGAAGTAATCCGCTTACATTGTTGTGTGTATTCTTGCTATGTTTATGTAGTCATTTATGAGAAGGAATGTTACCAGTGATATCCGGGCTTATACCTCTAGCATACGCTGTGTTCAGGACATGATGAAAATGTCTTTTTGACGGTATAACTATTTCTTGTTCACCATCACTTAAACAGTCTGCATTGCGTTTTGAAGCTTGGGAAGTACTGGGAGTATTAGTCTTGTGCTCTGTGTCCATTTTATCATTCTCTAAAGACAGTGCATCTGCTTCACGTTTTTTCTTCTTCTCTAATTGTTGCAGGTATGTAAGATCTTTGTTCACTGAAATTCTCTCGAATTCTTTGAAATGCTTTAACTTGTTACAGTTTTTGACTATTGAAAATGTAAAAGTGATATTTTTGATAAAAGCTAAGTAATTTTATTTGTACATAATTCATTTGATGCTTCACAGTTAAAATGCTTGCAAAAAACTTTAGTATACAAACAAAAATATTTGTATTATTATCACAGGTTTCCGGTTCTCTTTCAGCTTCACTTTCGTTAGACACATTAAATTCCGAATTCGATGTGAAATTAGCCTAAGAACAAACGGAAGAAAGAATACTGAAAATAACAAAGTAGATCAAAGTTCTAGTCCAGTTACTAGACTTCATTTTCATAAAAAATCTTGCCTACTTAAGTACTTAAGAAAATGTTGTAGTGAGATTGGAGTTGTGGACACCTTTCAACATAATTACGGCTTTACTTATAACTAATACTCACAGTACAAATTATTGCTTTAATACACGCGGCTTAAAAGGCTTTTTAAATTGTTAATGTTTGAAAATTTGGTTACAATGTAAGCTTTATGGCATAAGTTGCACCAAAAGTATGTTACTACGAAACTACATATCACACGCCTTTCTATCTGAATATTACTATTATTCATATTAAAATCCAAAGAAGTCATAAAAGATAAATCTGTTACTTAGAAGTTTGCCATTTTACCTGATGTAACGTAATATGATTCAAATTTGGGATGTTAGATTGTTGACAAAGGCAACATTAGTATGGCAAGTTGTATAACCAAAAAGCTTTCATTACGCTAACGAAACTCCAAGATATCTGTTATTATTTAGAAGGGTACTTCTTTTTACATGTTGAAACAAAATGGGACTGAACTTAAGGGTTGTGGATTGTTGACAGGAGGAAGTTTCATTACGTAAATTATGAATTTTTAGTAAGTAATTTTGGGCTTAGTGTTGCCCTTGTTGAATCATCTGCTTATGTCTTGATTCTTTTTGTAATAATTCTGTAAAACAATAAGGGTGAATCATATTATTGTTCGTTGGTGTTGATTGGTACCCATAAACGGTTTCATTAGATCATTAGCATTGCCTGGAGTGGGTAAAGGGCAAAGGATGAAAATTCCCATACATCGATTAGAATGCGGTTGCACAACCGAATGAGATGCAATGGGAATTGAGACACATTTTACAGTATAGCAAATCTATCCATGTAATATCTGTAGGTTAACAAGTGGTTGAAGGTGAAGTCATGATTGGGAGAAAGTATCACAAAAACAAAGCATAAATATGTATGAATGTTTGACAAATTTTTTGCTTACATTATTTCAATGTTGAATCCCTATAATTGTATTAATATTGAAGTCTTGCAAATGAACGTATCTTCCCTTATAATATCATTGTAAAAATATAAAGAAACGTGAATTAACACATTTGAACTTTCGATTACAAAATTTGTCGTCGTAAAATGTAGTTTTTACGACAAATTTTGTAATTGGTGGAGCATATAAAGTGTTTTCTTTTCGTAAATGATGTGAAGTGTTTCTTACTACTCATTTTAAAATATGAAGTCTAATAAAGTTATATATATTTGAAATGAAGGTTTACTCTCTTGGCTTTTAATTAACTTCATAAATGGGTTCGTTTTTATAATTTGTTTATGCATAGCTACGCCTTACATGCACTTCCCAAAAGCAAAGCTACAAAAAATGTACTTACAGTACAGTTTTAGCTCATTTACAGTTAATTAAAACTCTTCAAAGAATCATACTACAATTCACGCAATATTTTAAGGGATGGGAATTGACGCGTTTGACTGACTGCTGGGGAATAAGCACAAATGACACTTTCAGATGAAAAATATCAAAATTAAGGAAAAACGTAAAATTTTATGAATCACACACAAATGTCACATGTAATGTCTTTCTCCATCTTTTTTCAATTCGTTACATGTTTGTTCTTGTTTTCAGTGGAAAAGATGTAACTGACTGATTACTAGAAGCTTATTAAAAGAATACCTACTAAAGACATATTATTGCTTATTATAGCTAATAATTACAATGCAACGCAAAATAACTCGCTCACTATGGCGATATGATTTTGTGACTCAGTTAGCATGTGACTTGCTAGGGCTGTACCGAGCGTAGGGTGCCTGCTCGTCAACTTACCGAGCCTATAAAAACTCTACTGAATTCTTAAAAGTTTGGAATTAAAAGTAAAAGTAAAAGTCTTAGAAGTCTTAAAAGTCTTTTTGATAAAATTGAAGAGAATCAGGATGTTTTAAGAACATGAAATGTTATATTTAGGTTTTAATGAATTAGTTAGGAAATTGCAAATTTTTTCATGAATTTCCAGCTATATTTAATTATTTAAAGATTTTTTCTGAAACAAGCAGCTCGGTCTAGCCGCTCGGCCGAGCTTTTGAAAAAATAAATAAATGCTTGACTCGGCCGAGTCGAGCTTTTTGTAGGCTCGGTACAGCCCTATGACTTGCACCAAAATGTTAGCAATCCAAATCATTTGGTTTTAAGGCGATAATTCATTGATATAATTAAATTAAATGTATGGCTTTTGATGCAGCTCCAATTGTAGGGCGACGCTATTTAAGATGGATCGATTTTCTCAAAACGTAGCAATGCGTCACACCTACAGTCAACAGTGCGTTCGTCTAAATGTGCGTGTCAACTCTTGGGGAGGAGGAGGATGACTCCTGCGACATGCTCACCCTACATAACCACCAGCACCAATTCTTCGTGTAGTTTGGAATTCACCGAATTCCCATTTCATTTATTGTTTTTTTTTTGATTTGGCTGTTAACGAGTTTATTATTGTACTTGAATTCATGAATATCTATCGGTAATTGATTTAATACTGTGTAATGTTTAATAGCATATTTTTTGAAATATAATCGACATAGAATTATGCATTCGTAAGCTGTAGGATAATATATAGCGATCGAGATGTTCAATTCTTATTTATTTAAATCAGTAAGATGAAGTTCATGTAATTGACTAACTTGACTGGAAATATCTATATGATTTAGAAAATGACTTTTTTTAGATCTTCTGAATAACCAATAGTATTTATGGATAATATGTACGTTTAGAATAAATATGGACTAGATGGTATTGGAAAACGTAACATGGGCTAACTCTTTCCTTCTTCGGACTTCCGGTTGGGAACTTTCACTTTATCTCATGCTAGATACAGAACAGACATTAGCTAAACAAGCAACTCCTTCCAGTCGGAATTATATGATTCATGATTGGCACGAGTGTGAGGAGAAGTCAATATGAAGCATTTTTAACAGACAAAATTATTCAAACAATATTAAAGATGACTTAACATGAGTTATTGATTATACTGCTTCACAAGAAGCTTCACGTAATTGTTAGATTATCTTTCACCGTTTCTTACTAACAATTTCTAAGCTAGATCTTTTGAATCATCCTCACAGCATTCTATAAGATCGGAACTCCTTTTTCAACGCCATCAACCTCCTGCTCTACGGCAAACAAGCTGACCGACAAATCCAGCTTCTCAATTGTTCGAGAAAACACCCCCTCCAGCAAACTTGAAATGCCAGCTACCGTGATCTGAAACAAAAAATGCAAGCTGCTCTAAAATCTATACCTCTTTTGACTCTCATCACCATTTCCTTAATCGAAATAAGTATTATAAATACCTGTCCCATCTTTATATTTCAGTTGGAAACAATGCGAAGTTCCTTGAGTGGCATAGAACCTGAGTGAAAACAGTGTCTGTGATTTCCGGCATCTCCACCAACCCATCCAGCGTCAGGCTACGCAATTCTACCAAACATCGAGAAATAGTTGAAACGTCATTAATTGCTTATCAAAACCATCAATGATAAGAAACACAATAACGGTAATCACAAATCACAACGCGAGAATTAGCACTTACTCTTCGCGTTGAGAAGGGCAGGCTTCTTTTTATCCCAACCAATGAACGCTGCATCATAAAGATTCTTGCATCTCGTGAACACTACTTTCTCCAACTGTTGCAAGTTGCCCCAAAGCAACAAAAGGTCTTCCTTTCTTCCAAGCCATTTTTGGATGGTTAACTCCTTCAAATTCGGACAGGACGTGCAGACATCAATGATCCTCGGATAGGGTACGTTACCACGGCAGTACATATTGCCAAGGTGAAACCAGATGGACATCTTTTCCATCTTTTCCCTTCGGATTCCCACAAAAAAGAAGCCTTTTAGTCGGTATCTTTGACGGCTGCTCCGTATCAATATCGATGAGAACCTTGGAGTCAATGCAAATGTCCAATCTTGATGCTGGAACGATGAAGTCAAGGGCGAGGAACGCTTTCAGGGTTTTCTCCTCGCGCTTCCTGTAGTAGTCAACGTACTCTTCTTCATACTCATTAAAGTCAATCTCGATGAATCGTTCAGATGTCACATGAGGGAGGGAAAGGTAGTCCTCCGCCAGAGGCTTCATAAGTTTGCTGACCCGACGAAGCCGCAACAAGTCATTCAGCTCTAGGAATGGGAAGATGTGATCAGAAATCTGAAAAAAATTAGGAAATAGAAAATCCTCACTCTCATGTGCCACCACTGTTCTTTTGCTTATTAAAATGTATCAATCCCGACTGTAATTTAATAATTTTAACTTTCTATTATGTATGTTTTGCAGAATACTTACCACTTCTTTTGGAAGCTCCATTAACTCCATCATTGACGATTCTATGGTGGAAGTATCCAGACAATCCCAAGTTTTCCACGTTCGCGTTATCGCGTTCCTCCACTGACCTCACACTGGCGTCTGTGTTTTGTTGACCCTCACAGTTAAACTGTTGAATACTACATGGAAATGAATAGAGTTAAGTTTAATAAGAATTAAGAAGTCACACACCGCACTTGACATAGGAAAGCAGTTATAGCTAATTTACCTTTAATTTCAGTTTGTCTCCCTGCTACTCAGGCTACTGTACCGTCGTCACGGTTGAAAGTTGAAAGTTGAAATCGACACAAATCTCATGAAAATAATAGTTTTTATGATACCTGTGCTTCTGCTTCACTCTCAATCTCCAGCTCCAATTCCAGTGCCAGCGCAGATGTGAGACTGCGGCGTGGTCTCTCCACCTCACCTGCCCATGCGTGGGAGTATTGGCTTTGCCGTAAAGTTCAATAAACTCTGGGTGGCGCAAAAACGAAATCAATTAATTTATGTGTAATCAATTAAATGTCATTTTTTCTCTGTAGCCAAAATACATGCAAATTTTTTATGTATTTTTAATTTTTGGAGAAAATCCTTTTTTCAGTAACTACTAACTTTTTAATTGTGACTGAATATTTATCCTTCTTATTCAGTTAAAGGTAGGATATTAAATTACCAATAAGTGTAAAGTGTACTAAATGGATTAAAAAGAGTTTATTTAGCTTTTACATGACATGCGGCGATACAACAAAATTATGTATACACCGAGCCAAAACCATATAAAAAGTGGATTTCTTTGAGAGCGTTTCATGCATTAATAAATCCAGTTATGACAAATGAGTCGTTTATGCAGAGCTTGTTGATAAGAACAGAATATAATTGAAGCGTTGATTTATTAATTTGGTTTTTATGTATTAATATACCTTTAACCTAAAGTATCTATCTAAAGGATTTAGCCTAAAGCGTTTAGATATCGCTATTTAATACGGCCGATGACGATATTTGAATGTACTTAAGATGAAAAGCTTACAAACAGCCACGGATTGAGCACAATGTTAACTTAATGCATGCAAAGGTGCTATAGAGTTTTCCCTAAGCACGTTACCAAATACTTCTGACAACAAATTGATATAGTTCAAAGTTTAAAGGAATAGATGATATGTATCTACACACATTGCATTAAGTTTACTCAGGTGACGCATATTATAAAATTTCAAGGTATTTTAAAATTCATTCATTATTACTTGTATATTTTTGAAATTTGTAGTTCGTCTTTTGTAGCTATTAATAATATGGAAGTACCTGCTACTTTGATAGACCTTTAGTAAACCAAGCTGAAAATTTGTTTTCTATCAAAAAATCTTGTCTTGTCATGAGTGTTATTAAAATCATGTAATTTAAAAACTGCTTTGTCTTCAAAATCATAAGCTTCTTTGATCTGGTTCTTAAAATCTTACACATTATCTGAAAGTGAGTAGTGTAGGCATTAGTCTCTTACGGACTTAAAGTATCTTCCATTTCATTTGCTTTACATTCATATGCCCAGTGTTTTTATTACAAGAAGTTTGGAATATAACTAAACTATCAATGGAATGAAATTACATTAACAATGAAGTATTTTAATTTTCCACAAATACAACTGAAGAATACGTATAGTAAAACTAACCCATGTAAAAAGTAAATGTTTACATTCTGAAGTATACATTATTTTTGATACTTGGAAAATGATTGAAATTGAAGCATCTAAAATATTTGTAAATATTTAATAAAGTTTTGAAACAATTTTGTAAAAAGTATATATCTCAAAATAAATATTCAAACCAAATGAAGCAATAATGGCAAATATTTACCTATTTACCTATTCAAAATATTTTCCTATGTAGATACAAGAATAATCTATTTGCTTTTATAAACTTAGCTTAGCAGGCTTTATAAATGGTTGGTTTTTAAAATTTGGTTACAAGCTGACAAAGTAAGCATTGCATAGAAACGTTTGTTACTGGTGAAGCTTATATCACACTTAATCGTTTTGTAAGTTATTGTTATTCATATTAAAATCCAATGAAGTCATAATTCTGTTACTCAGAATGCTGCGTTTTTACATGTTGTATCAGCTAAAAGCTAGATACTAGGTAGTCAAAGTTGACTTTATTGCTGCAACCAATGAATCATCAGATTTCTAAATGTTGCGTAGTGTGTATTTTGAATGGAATAGACGAATCTTATGACCAGTTTCGTATGCCCTAAATGAGCCAAAACTTATACTACCAATTTCGTAGTTTTGCTTTTAAGCAATCTCGCCAGGCGTAGCTATGCATGAAAAAACTTATAAAAGCGAACAACTTCATTAACATAATGAAACTGCAGGAGTCCTTACATTGATTTCAATTATTACTTAGAATGCTGCTTCTCTGTTTACATGTTGCAACAAAATCTGATTTAAATTCTGGGTTGTAAGCATGAGGGAGTTTTATCGCCAAAATTGTGATTTTTTAGTAATTAATTCTAAGCTTATTGTTGCAACTGACGAGTCATTTGCTGTCTGCCCTTTTTGCAATAATTTACAAAACTATGAGGGTGAGTCACATTACTTTTTGATACCTATATATAATCACTTTCCATAGTATTAATTGGAGTGGATAGGGGACAAAAGATTGAACTTCCCTTAAATCCATTAACACATAAAATGTATTATGCCATATCTTGCAGTTTAGCAAATCTGTTCATGCAAAAATATTAAAAAGTAGTTGAGGGTGTGCTTGTGGGTAAATTAGGTTAATTTAAGATTTTATATAGAAAATTTACTAAGCAAATAAAATGTAATTATTAGTTTTTGACAGAGTCTGGTATCTGAATTTTTCAGATACAGATATAGATAAGATACGTATCTGTATATGGATCTAGTATCTGGAATCGTCATGCAAAGTATCTGTATCTAGTATCTGGGTTTGCGAAACAAGGTATCTGTATCTGGTATCTAGTATCTGGTTCAGATACATAAAGTATCTATAGTAGTATCTGGTATCTGGTCCTTTCACACAATCCCAGATACATGAAGATTTTTATCACTTTAAGGCTTAAAATACGATATTTTCTTCGAAATTTCATTCTTTTTGCAAAAATTCGCGGTTTTTGGCCATTATTTATCATCTAAAATGATATTTTCAATGATTTTTCTGCAATAAATTAATCTGATGTATCTGGAGCAAGTAAAAGTATTAGTAACTTGTAAATATTCCAGATTCCTAATGTATCTGGAAATGTATCTTGTATCTAAACATTTTGGAAAGGGATCTGTATCTGGTATCTAGTATCTAGAGAATCTTAGAAAAGTATCTGTATCTTGTATCTTGTATCTGAAAAAGTTCAGATACCGAACTCTGGTTTTTGAGAAATTGAAGCATACAGTATAATAGTATAACATTCAATCTATATATCTATCGTAGCTATATGTAGCTCTATGAAAAGTTAAAAGTAAATGTATTTACTTTCATATTATCATTGTAAGCATGCACAAGAGACGTAAACAAACACTTTAGCTGGACGTTTTTTTATTTTTGCTTACAAAATATAAAGTAAGCTTTGTAAAATTAAATTTTTCATGAAATACTTAGTTATTGGTGAAACATAATTATTGTTTTCTATACTTTATTGTGACTCATTCCAACATTTAAGTCGAAGAAAGTTATACAATTGAGATCATATGAGATCAACGTAGATAGTCATGGCTCATAATTAGGTTAATAAATGAGCTTATTTTTATATATTATAAGTTTATATATATATTTTTGTCCTTACACACATTTCTCAAAAACAAAGCCACGAAGAGGTACGTGTAGTACAGTTCCGGTCATTTACAGCACATTAAAATTCATGAAAAATCATACATTACATTCAATATTTGGTGGTATTGACGTGGAGCATTTCACTGGGAAAGAAAGCACAGACAATACTTTCAGATGCAGAATGTCAAAAAGAAGGAAATACATACGTAAGATGTTAAAATACAAACGCCATATTTAATACCTTTCAATGTTTTTACAAGATAAAACATGATGCAAAGTAGTTGTTGTTTACAGTGAAACTGACATAAAGGACTGATTATTGCAAAAAAAAATTTAATGAGATAATACCTGTTAGTTTCATGGCATAAGCGTATGACTTATAATAAAAGCAACACAAAATGAGTCGCTCACTATGGTGAGTGTTTAGTGCAACGACAAGTTATTGTTGGTATTTGAGCGAACAATAAAAGTTGACTGTGCATTCAATAGTAAAATTCTGGTTCCATATCATTTCATAATTATGAATAGAGAATGCAGTAGAAAATTATTAAATTACGTTTTGCACCTTTACAACTGTGTGTTAACTGTTAACCAAACTGCCTCTAATATATTTAAACATTTTTGTTCAGATAAGCACTATAGAGATCCAGCAAATCCCTGTTTCTAGGGTGGTGTGACATTCTGTCAATAGTAAGTATTCTGTTTTGATGGATGTTTTAGGCAGCACCACATAACATTTTTTAAAGTGATTCAATCCGTTGAATTTCGTTGTACAAGCTATCGAATGTATATGAATGAATACTTATGCATCAAATTCAATACATCAATCAATGAGGAAATGTTTTGCATGCTTATCATAAAGCATGCGTGGTGTCATTTGACTGCATTTTCATAATTTCCACGTATAATATTTTAATGTTGAATGTATACCTTTTGCTTTCCATTTTGTAATGATTTTAAGGATACGACGCATTTTATAAAATACGCATTTTAGAATGGCAATATTCTGTTCGAGATATGAGAAGCTCATGGAATTCAATTGTTGCGTTCTGGGCCGGGGTTACATTCATACCTTCTAGTTTCACATCAAAACTTACTTTTGATTGTTCCGTAATTATGTATCTAAATTTATGAATAGTTCGTTCACCCTCAATGAATGGATGCATAAATCCCACATGAATACTCGAGACGAAGCTCGGTAACACTTCGTGTTCCCACTGGCTGAAACAAACTAGACAACGACCCCAGAGAAATGTGATATATGCGTTTTTGGTAGCATTTTTCAAATTACACTGACTGAACCATGACACTGAACAGAATTTCCGTTTGACTATGAGAGGTTTACCTGTTCAAACGACTGAAAAGGTCGTCTCATCGTGCCCCAATTTCAAGAAGTCGACGCAGATTAACTAGCCAATTGCACGAAGAAAGCGTGGACAGAGCAGTATGTTACTGATTCATCTTCACGATCTGAAGGAAGCTTCCATGAAATAATACAGGGAGCTGAGATGTAGCCTTTGTTCCAGAGAATGTCAAATATCCTATACTAAAGTCTTAAAGAGCAAGGCTCTCAGGTGTAAAGTTAAAATAAAATAGGAATAGACTTTAACATTTTTACTTTCTCCATTTGAACTTTCACTCACTTGCTGTCGTAGTCACGAGAATAGAGATAAAGAGAAAGCCAGAGAAAGTATTTTTTTGCGATCCACTAACACTTCGCAATGCAGGATGCAGTTTTGAAATGGGTTCCAATTATTTCATTGAACCACATGTGTTGATTGTGTAGAGTACCAACATAAATACACATACAACTAGAAAAAAATGATTTATTTCTAATTTCATATAAATATTTTTCAAAGGTTTTTACACATGTATTCAATGCTCATTTTACAGTTTATTCAACAAAAAATTCATCAGTTGTTATATGGCAATGGATATATACAGAGTACAAATTCAGCTTACTATGGTAGCATCATAATCATGAATGCCATCATCAAGACAAATAAGCTTAGCAAAAACATTTAAAAAGGCTGTTACCTATACTAATCTGTACAAACACATAAACTAATTACATAACACGCATTTGGTCGCTTTCTTAAGTACTACACATTAATTAATTTTTAGAGGAAGCCTTAGTTAGATTTATACAAAACAAACAAAACCAAACTTATAACGCAGTTGCAAAAATCAAATTCAAAACTACCATAAAAACGCAATCCATCTTGACTACTAAAGTGTAATTATAGTATAACTAATTAATTTTAACAATTACACTCAATTAACGATCTTAACTAGAAAATAAGTAAGTCTATAACATTCTCCAATAAGATCTAAACTCCATTTGCAATGCCTTCAATTCCTCTGGAGGTACGCCATCCAAATTTAAGTGAACGACGAGTTTTTCAATTGTCTCGGAAAACACTCCAGTCAGCAAGCTTGATATGCCAGCTATGGTGATCTATCAAAACACAAAAAATAATTAGCTACATTTTCTGTTAAATATAAAAACTATACAACTTTCACGGCAATGGAACTTGGGTTTGCGATCATGTCGTCTGGAATTTCAGTACCTTATTATTGATGGTCTTGGTTGAATGAAGAAGAAGCTGCCTCAGTGGCATGTGACGAAGAACCAAAGTGAAAAACGTGTCAGTTATCTTGGGCATATCCCATAGTTCCGACAGTAGCAAGCACCGCAAGTCTGAAAAGCATAATTGTAATATTCGGTCAAATGTATGTTTTACAATATTTTAAATGACTCCAAGGTGCAAAGCAATCAAATCAGTAATTACGATAAAATACTTTTTGCCTGATGGAATGCTGGACTCTCCTTATTGTCCCCCACAAATGCCTCGTCCCCAAGGTGACGACATCTGCATAACCAAACTTCCTCCAGAAGTGGCAGATTACCCCATAGCTTCGACATTGCTTGGTTGGTTTCTGGCCAATAAGTAATATCAAGCACCTTTAAATTAGGACAACTTCTGCAGACATCAATGATCCTTGGGTAGGGGAGGGTCAGATTGACCCTGACCTCCTCCAAATCGTCTATACATTCAACCATGAGAGTCAACTTTTCCATTTTCTCTCCCTTGATCCCCGTTAAGACATGATCCCAAATTTCATTAGAACCCATGATTGATCCGTAGAGGTATGAGGAGTCGACACAAATGCTCAAATTCTTCAGGCTTGGCCAAGTCTTCGTATGGAAGTTAGATGGCATGGAGATGAGTTCGGATACTCCAGCCTCGTCACCATCCCAATCCCATATATAGAGTTCCTCAAGATGCGGGAATTCCAGAAGGAAAAATGACTTGTGTATGCCTCGGAGAGAGACAACCACGCTTGAAATCTTTTTTCCGTGATCTTCCTTGTCCCTTGTTTCCAACTTCATCATCTCTTCAATTAGCTGTCCATCCACGTTTTCAAGCTTAACGTCATGCTTCGCACAGACACTGACCAGATCATAAAAATCTCGGGCTAAACTTGCATCATCATCAGTCTTAACAATGTACTTGATCAGGTCGCAGGACTTGAAGTGAGATGGATTCGGCCCTTCTAAAATCCTTCGAATAGATCCAAACCGACCGCCAGGCAGATCACCCAAATCATGGGTAAAATCTGCAATATCCATGTCCCAATATTGAATAGTTTCCAGTCGAGAAGAGCACTCCTCCACAAACTTGCAAATGAGTCCTGCAGACTCCAAGGAATCCGTACAGTCGTACTCGTCAATAAGGAGATGTCGAAGGTGCTTGAATGTTGATGGCATCATGTTGGCAATTTTCTGCGCGTTTGAAGCCCTTAACTTGACTCCTTGTCTCCCTGGCAATGAGCGACCTCGTTCCTCAACTTTATCAATCATCAAGTATTCCAGATTGGGTAGTGCCTCGAAGAAATTGATGGCCTTCCTGGAGATGATTGGAATCTCAATGGACTCGATTTCCAGATGAGTGACCCTGGTCCCATAGATCTCCAAAAATTCCTGGATCCTCCACTTCCTCCACATGTCATCCTTCACATGCCCGATGTTGAATTTAGAGAAGGGAGCGACGAAATCAAAAGCAAGAAGCGCTGATAACGCTTTGTCTTCGTCATCAGAGAAATCCATTTCGAAAAAGGTTTTCGAGTTCACGTGAAGTCGAAGGTAGTCTTCAGCCAAAGGTTTCATCTGCTTACTGACGCGACGTAGACGTAACAAGTCATTTAGTTGGAGGTTCGAAAAGATGAGATCAAACTGAAAATAGAAATGATAATGAATGTCACAATAGAGATAGAGATTTGAAGTTGCATTGGATAAAAATGTCTTCTACTTTTGGTGCACGTATTTTCACTTACCAACTCCTTCGGGATATCCATCAAGTTCTTTTCCGACTTTGTCGCCTTGAGCGAGTCACCATCCACAACCGCCTCCATCCTCCCAACCGCTAAGCTTTCAACGTCAACCGCCTCCATCCTCCCAACCGCTAAGCTTCCAACGTCCACCTCCATAGTACACTGCATCCAGTCTGCCTGTCACCTTTCTCCTGACAACTCGTTCGAGAAGGTGCTTGTTTCCAGCTGTCCAACTCTGTGACCCTTGAAATAAATGACCTGAAATTATGAAACAACAAGACTCACATTAACTTGCGGCACTTCCTTTCTTCACTTCCGATAATTCTTAAATGACTGTCAACTGTTAACAAAATGTTGCTCAAAAGTCAAAGTCACAAGTATCGAAAAATAAACAATTTGTATAAATATTTTTAGCCACCCACCAAATTATCCGTTGATTACAAAAATCCTTGAAAACTAGCACACTAATTGAAGATTGTACTGTTTACTACACAGCAGTTCACTGCTAATGATGACTTTACACTGACAAACTGACAACTGACGACAACTGTGACAGAGCTCGTCCAAATGAAACACGTCGAGACAAGATCTAGACTAGACTGTCCTTCACTTTCCGTGGCAGCTCTTCTTTACTACTGACTGATTGACCATGTACATGCATGTAAAGCCAGCACACGCGACACATCCGACGGCTTTCCTCCAATGCAATGCTAATATGAATGAATGTCTCTTACGTCTTACTACTGTTTAGACTCTCAATTTTGTAATTAAATATTTCATGACAAAGGTTAAGATTTTATGAATTAGCATTTAAAAAATGTTTCGCTGAATATGAGTATAAAGAGGAGTTAAAGAGATGTCAAAGAAACAAAACAGCAAAATATATAAGGTATTAATTAATAATGATGTAATAAGTTTATGTAATTTTTCATGAACATTCCAATTTCCAATCCAGGCTCCAAACACGGAGCTTCATCAAAAGCATAAAGCGCCTCATAATTTTTGCATGAAAATTATTACTGGGAGCCGAGCCGTAAAGAACGCAGGGGAAAGTGGAGGAAGCCGCCGCTGGTGCTGTTATGTACTAGAACTTCCGTTTATGATGAAGATGCAGATTCTAGCCTTTCCTCCGACTCCAACCTTCCGCCGTTTGGAGAGACATCAAAATGTATTATCGTTCCCTTTCAAGAATGACAGACCTGAGAGATCTGGAAGGAAGAACTGTTCGAAGAACTGATGACAATTATTATAGAAGAAGGAGAAGTGGAGGCATCCGGAACCTCTGTAATTTCAAAGGTTACGCTACGCTCTACTGTCGCCAGCCGAAGCTCTAATAAGAGTGGGGAAGCTGGGATTAGAGTCAGTTGGGGAGGTGAAGGTGACGCTACTTTGTTGACAGAGTTGGATGAGAATGCTCTCGAACAGATAATTCAGAACTTGAAAGTGTAAGGAGGCAATGTGACGAGGAAATGAAAAGGATTTGCTTTGCATTATGTGAGTGGAAGGAGAATCCTGATCGATAAAATTTTACCAGAGACAGATGGCGAGGGATGATTGGATTAGGTTTCTGATGTGACAGCCAGGTATTGCAGGTGGCGAAAAAGGTCATAAGAAAGAACGGTGGGGACAAAACCGGAAATAGGGACCCTGAGATACATTTACGTGCCATAAGGGAGGAATTCATGAATTGGTTTGGAAATTAGATATTTCATCTTTTCGTTGTTGTAGGCATCTTATCACGAACTGTTCCAAGACCTGAAACTTCTCCATTTGGTCGACACTTTTCAAAGTACTTCTGGAGAACTCATATCATTTGATCTGATAAATTATTATTATTTTCATTCATTCCAGGAAGGAAGCTTCTAACAACGAGCTCTTGCAGATTAAGTACCTGGACGCATTAATATTATTCTATACCATTGCCTGATCATTCTTTAAGTGAAAAAACATAAAGTGACAATAGCAAAACTTCTCTATAAAAAACTGTATGAAAGAAAAACTCCCTATAAGCAAGAATTCTCTTCCCCCATGAGTTATTAAATGTTACAAATATACCTATTACCTCCCAATAAGCTTACTGTGAATAAGAAAAACTCCTTTAAAAACACGCATTTTGCCTTCCCTTGAGCTTAAACACCTCTTTATAAGAAAATTTCTTGTAAACATTTTACATTGTTTTACACGTAGTCCATTGCTTGATAAAAGTCAATATCTAAGCCTTTAAAACATGGCAGTTATTAAAGTTTCATTAGAGTTATACTTTTCTCAATGTGATAGATTTGTATGCATTAAACAAACCTTTTGCTTTACAAATGTAGCTCTAAAATATCAAAGTTAATACAAATTATTATATATTACAGCTGGGTACAGATTTTACTACAAACCAATGCCAAATGGATGCCATGTACACATATAATAACTTCAATGAATGATTTGTTTAAAACAAATGTACCTCACAAATTTACTTCACAAACATTTGCTTCTCAAAATTGTCTAAAAGCTTTTGTATTATCCGTTCCCATAATTTCACACATCCTTTCCACAAATGTCTCATAATGCATCTTGTATTTGCCAAAAAAATTTGAGATCTCAACACAAAATGATCCAGAAGAAACAAGTAATCCATCAGTAATAAAATGAAAATTAGTTTCACGCGGAAAAATATCTCAACGATTCATTAAAAGTCGATGAAGCCCTAGTTTGGTTTTTAGGGGGACAATTTGCTTAGGCTTTATCCCTAGCGGGAAAAGGGGTAAACGAACGGGAACGGGTCTTACGAAAAAATATTATAATATGTCATGTTGTTATGTATCACTACCTCAAGGAGGATTTTCGAGGAGTACAATATGTGCTTTTTTTACACTTTTTGAGACCTGCAGGACTAATTTTACCTGGACATCTTTCTTTCTCTGAGAACATCTGTCAAATAGTTAGATAAAGGCGTAATACCCAAATATAAAGATAAAATTAAATATGTGGAGTTTTCTATTTGAATGTTATCAAACAACTAATGTACATATTTCATTGTTTGGGTATCACGATAGTGAATGATACTATTAAGGAAAGCATGTTTACAGTTTCAAGGTATTCCTCCTTGTTATTCTTCATTGACCTTGATTGACCTGTGAAAATTTTAAGATTTACAATGCTTCACTTCTGGCTTCCAACACCGAAGAACAAGTTGATATGATGATAAAACTCCTTTAGAAGTAAATATATAAAACGTAGGTCTTTGGAATGTCTCTAAAACAAAATGTTTATGATTCCACATAGTCAATCCGTCAATAAAACTGTAGGACTTAAAAGTTCTTTTAGTAACACATTGTCCAAAATTTGGTTCTCGATTTGGTTTCGAAATTAAGTGTCTAACTTAGCTATGGATTGACAAAATGTTCTGAAATGAACAAATTTTCTCTTTGATATCAAATGCAGTGAAATATGATTTCAAGTCTATTCGCTATCAAATACATGAGCTCTAATTTTATAAGCTTAAC
>JAQIXX010001266.1:0-36277 GCA_034700605.1 Willowsia nigromaculata
CGTCAAAAATGCTTGCGCCGAAAGTGTCATGCGCCCAAAATTTGCAGTGCGCCGAAAATGTCTGCGTCAAAAAGGCCGGCTTCGGTCACAACATGTGATTCGTCATCTCAACTTCATCATGAGTGGAGCCTGAAATTCTGTGGTGTAACTCATAATTTTTCTAAGCACCTCTTTGCCTTTAAACAATTTTTTGGTAAGTTTAAACAAAGGATGGCCTCACAAAATTTTGACTAAGCAAAAAGGATGTGAGGAAAGTTCCTATACTAGAAAACTCATAAATGCATATTTTAGCAATTCATAAAGAGGTATTCCATGAGCCAAGAGAAGGTTTTGGGGCCATATGTTTCAAAATCGAAAATTATTATTATTTTCGTGTTCCCCGTTAAAAATTGTGTACCAACTTACAAAACCTCGTTTCATATATTTATGGTATGGTTGAACTATTTTTGTGGAGTCCCAGATTTTCAGAGTTATTAAACTCCAAAAACTGCGTATCCAACAAAAACCCAAATTTTCACATTTTTCAACTTTTGATTTTGAAACCCCGTGGAGGACTAATTAAGTAACACGCATGCGAAATTTCAGACTATTCGGCTGTTCCCTGTGGAAATAAAGTGGTGTCCTTTGCAGTTCTTTCAGGAGAAAGGGTTCACCCCTACCATAAATTTATGAAGCAGCGTTTTAATTTATTAATTGACACACTATTTTCAACCGGGAACACGAGAATAATAATAATTTAGATTTTGAAACATTTGATCTGAAAACCTTCCGGTAGCTCATGGAGTGCCTCATAATATGTAACGGTGGATTTTCATACCACCGTTACATATTTCATTTTCAATATTCTCCAAATCTTTTTTGCCATAGTTAAGTTGTGTATTATACCTATGTTATTTTGTTCGTACCATTTATTGGAAATTAAATTATGAGAACTACAAATTTTAGGAACTGTCGCATTATGGCTATGTTTAACTTTATTGAAATTTTCAATTTCAATTATTATGTCTAGGGCCGGGGGTAAAAATTAATAAAGACAAGTTAATATGTTTTTGGATCACGCTGACAGTAAGCAAATCAAAGTTTCTAGTAAGCTGTCTTCTCATCACATAAATCTTTCACAAAAGGTGGAATTAGAGAACAGTTATTCAATGCCAGTCATTATTGTTGTATGAAACACTCCATGGCAGATATTAAGGACACTAGTACAATTTTACTCACAATTAAAGTTCGTATATGTATACATGATTGCTTCGTTTTCTCTGATTTACTTACAGTCAATTTTCCCACAGGTACGATACCATTCATTGGTTGTCATTAATTTGCCAATTTACTCTTATTTGATTGTAATTTGTGATAGTAACATGGAATGTGTATTTGTAATAATTTTGTTGGGAAGCGCAAATACCCGATAATGAATAACAGAGATAATGAAAAAATTAATAGAGTGAAAGTAATAGAATTTTAATGAGTATTTTGTAAATATAGAAAACAATATAATATATGCTTTCATGACTTATTCAGTTCATAGCGCATCCAGAGTGTTTTTCTGCTGCAGAACAATTTCACTGCTTTGATGTATCAAAGTCGCCCTTTACTGTCGCTACGTTTCAAAAGCTCCCTAAGAGCACATCTCATAACCACACGGCTTTCATATCTCGAGGCTTATCAATGTTTTCCAGCCGATTGATTTTTTATTGGTGGTTTCTCGGGAACAACGTTCCATACATGCTGTGTACATGGCATAATGTTGGAGTTAAATGTTTTCATTATATTTCATTTGTTTCATTTTGTTACTCACAATTTTGGAATGAGTGGGTATTTTCAACGCTTATAAATCGTGATGCATGCATGGAAAACGCCTGCACTGAGAAATGGGGGATGGACCAATCTTCTCATTTCGTTATCATCGCCGTAATGTAATCGACATGGGTAATTGTAAAGTAATTATGGAGCCAACTTTATATAGCCATAAGTCAAATGAAATTGGGTTTTCCCATTGCGTGCCATCCGTCAAATAAATTAAGTCATTTCAAATGAGAAATTGCTTTATCTCATCATCAAGACAGATGTATTCTGATGGTAGAAGTTATGGGAGGATCTTTTTTGCCATTAGTAAAGTACATATGCAGCCTTCTGATGATAATGAGAAATGAAGGGCAATAATGAATGTGCACCAGGCAAAATTCGTGCTCATTCCCCAAATTATTGTTATATGGGAATCATCATGATTTGATCTAAAAACTTACTTGATAGCTTCCCATGTTTCCTCACCAAAGTTCCGGAGCACCAAAAGTTCCAAAGCGTAATTTACGAAGCCATACTGAAAAAAGAAAGGAGAGTCCATCCATAAGTATCTTATATCTATCTATATTATTATCATCAATATTCGATTTATAATATCTGCCTGGCCAGATGTACGATGTGTCTCATCTCTTTGAGTTCCAATATCTGCCGCGCTATTCTGCGGTATGCAATATATATGTACATAAGACACAAACTCATAATATATACCTATCTTTTAACTAACGTTTCTCAGTGGTGGTTTCACCTGACTGAATACAGTGTCTCCTACGTTACACTAATAAATAAACCATAAAAATCCCCTTGTCTTTATGCAACATATGTTTACCCTTCGACTAACATTTTGCGATAAATCACGGAAAAGAAAGCACACAGACAGAGCTCAGGAGAGGAAGGACTGTGTCGTTGTGTAGGAGGGCATTATTTGCATACGCGTTCAGTATTTGCTCACGAGAATGAAAAAAGGGTTTTTGTGTGAGTGCCCGAGCAGGCCTCTGTCTCCTGCGTTTCCTGTTTTATCATGCAAAATCATTCCGACATGATGGTTCCTCACGAGAAACAAAAAAGCCAGTTATGTAGTTAACTTAAGCACGCATATTTTCAGCATTACTTATTTACATTCAGTTTGTAGTAGCAATAATAACAATTCTAGTTGGCTCTAAAAAAACGAATACTTCATGAATAAGCCATTATTTGTGCAAGATTTAGAAGCTCTCTGTACATTAAGTTGCAACAGGACAGGATACCATCACGGCGGCCAACTCTCCTATGAATAAACGGAGTACACACCACCACTACCAGATAAGCTGAAAAATGCAGATTTGGAATGAGTCCAATATGACCCAAGTCATTTTACGATCTTCTATTACGGAAGTAAATCTCTACTGGAACCGACATCCCAAAGATTTCTTTTGTTCCCATTGAGTGCCTACTTGCCTTCATATGAAACGCATACGTAGAATATAGAGGTACATGGAAGCCCATATTAAAGCATCTACTTCGTATATTGGATGTGCAGAGTGGTGGTGGGCACTGTGAACGGAAGCAAATCATGCAATATTCATAAGCACGTGGCTCAGAGTATACATTCCATCTGAAAAGGGTTATCATCATGATACGCGGCAGAACAACTTGTTTCATTAAAGAGGATAAGTGGTTTGATTTTAAATCACGCTCGTGCTTCTTCCCCCGGGTGGTTTTAAACTTTTCAAAAGGTTCAACTCTGCGTAAAATGCTAGGGAAAATAAACCCTGTTGTGGCTAAATATTAATCAAAAGAATCCTCTGCAGTTAATGATGATTGATGGCAAGATTTTCTCTCTCTTCTCTATCCCTGCTTTTCTATTGGCTCCCACTTCCAGGCCATATTTTCACCCATTTCCTCAGCGGCCCATAAATCATAATAACATGAATGAAAATATTAAGTATTAAGCGTAAACTTTGACTCAATGGAGGACAAAAATTCACATTTATTATGCCAATACATATCGCTGAAATTTTTATGCTTTCTCTTCCTTGGAGACACCAATTTTGTACACTTCCATAATATTATATTTATGAATAACACTGAAATTGCGATGGCAAGATTATTATAATTTATGAGCTATAACGCACCATCTTGAGATCCTTCCTCTTCACTCCGACAAAACTGGTTGTGTAAAATTTTCGGATGATACCAATTTCCAGACAGTCCCTGCCTTTGAACTCGCGCAGCTCCTGTAACCAAAATACAATGATGAATCAAATAGTGTCCGATTTTGAGGAACAGCTTTTCAACATTTATTGAAAGTACAAGTTGATTTCCAATGTTTTTGAGCAAATAAACTGATACAAGCAATAAAAATATATTGTACGTAACAAAAATAGATAAAAGTAAACACGTGTATATTATTTATAAAGATTTGTGGCTTACCTATAAACACACAGGACACACACCAGACGAGGATCTCCAGCAAGCTTATTTTTTCCTTTCTCCGTTTTTCTCTCTTTAAACACAAATAAACAAACAATCCTACATGAGAAAATGCATTTTCTCCACAATTTCCAGCGAAAATCTTGCAATTTTTCCTGTTCGTTTTTGCTTATTTATAAGACGCAAAGACGGGTGACGAGCAGCGAGCTTGGAGAAAGTGAAAAAACCGACTGACTTTCCACATACGAGGAAGACAAGCACGATGCGTACTTTGTGTAGGAAATAGTGAAAGAAGGAAAAGGCTTTGGTGTTGCTATTGTAGCTGACTATAATATGTTGTTGCAGGCCTGCTCCTGCTGCTGTCCCTCTGTAGTTGCATATCCAAAAACTTGCTTTTCCCATGCATCAATCCCACTTTCTACGAAACTGGCGAATGTACATGGAAGAAAGCATGTCGTGGATATACAGCAACACACAAGCATCAGCGCTAACCACTTTTGCTCCAGTCAAACTATGTTCAACCAGCTCGTTTTCCCTTCCCAATGATGATAGCTCAAGCAAACAGAAAAAGCGAAAACGGAGACTAGGGACAAGACACACACATGCCTCTATCCTCGCAGTCGTCGTCATCATCATCAACATCACCACCACCACCATTCAGCCATACATCCACTAACAACATTTAGGTATCGGGGTATAGAGCCACACAAAGTACAACGTGAGCTTCGCACATTTGCCATTATCGCAAACAGCGTACTAGAGATACGTAAAGCGAGAACACTTTTCTCAGGTTGGATGGCAAAAGCATAGCCCTTATTTTCCCTCTTTCTCCACTTTCTGCAGGAACTCTGCCTCCCAGAGTAAAGAAGAGCAGCGTTGTTTTCCCTTCCACTTTCTTCTCTCGTATTCTTCTCCACCTCCATTATATTTGAAAAGAGAACAAAGCGCTTTGGCTCCTATGCTGCTGGATCGTTCATTTGGCTAAGGTATCATCACTTGCAACCTACACAAAATGGAAGTAAGACAAATAAGCTGCTCGTACATCCAACAAGACCAATTTACCGTCATACAAGTTACACGACTGCCTGGTTTGCATGTGATCTCTCTCTTACTGCTTTAAACTCAGAAGAAACGTTGAGCGTGCTCTCTCTCTCCCACTTTTTCTCTCGCTTTCTCTATTTCCTCTCACATACGACATGCATCGCTATTTTATAAATGTATTTTATGAGCGTCGAGAAACAAAAACGACAACTTTTTTCTCCCCTGTGTGTGGGTGTTCTATATGCCTCGCATAAAGAATGAATGAAATATACGTATTTAACACGAATGTACTTAAATTTCTCTTTTCACCACACAATCATTGCGACTCTTTTGATAGCAGCAGAAGGGTTTATTATTAACCATCTTGCCTTCACACACACAGGAACTGGGGTCTATGGTAAATAAAAGCGTAACTCTTTTACCATTTGAAAGCCCGTATCTATACGTTTATGAGAGTAGCCCAAAATTAAGTTAGTTGGATGGGAAGCCCGTCAAAAAATCTGGATAATGTAATTATTTTTTTAAGGAATCAAGTTAAATCTTCAACTTGTTTTATGACAACTTATACGCTACTATAGCGAATGAATTAGCCTGTCGATTTTTATCAGCGTGTGTACAGACAGAACATGATGCTGGTACCTGCTGGGGACTGCGTAGATCCCACAGGGTCTTATGATGACATGAATTTTTGACTGCATCCTGCCGTAAATGTTGTCGATAATAAAAATTTCGCTTTACAAAATAAGCGTTTTCCTTCTGAGCGCTTTCCCACTACAAACTAGGCATACAAGAATTTACTCTGAGGCATTCTTCATCCTTCGAAAAAATCTTATTTATCAAGGGTTCTTCCTCCTCCAATTTTTCTTTTAATGCTGTTTTCTTTTATAAAATTTTCTAACGCCCATTCAGCCCAGCTTGCTGGATAATTAAATAGTAAAAGATGATTTTGCAAAAACGAGCACTGACATAAAAAAAGAAGTTTATTCTTAGAGTATGCTGTACAAAGACTATGCACACACCTTCATAATGCTGCTCTTCGTATGTAACAGCTATGCTGCTCCAGAGCTAACTTGAAGGAAAACTTCTACAGCCATCACATTATGCTACTTTTTAAACCCACGTTTAAAAACTAGTAAAAAAGTTGATTCTGCTCGCAAGCTGTTGTGAGGGGTTTTGAATTGAAAATTCTGTTGGTATACTCCTTGAAAGTATTTAATTTCAAATCTGGAAAAAACAGTTCTTACATAACAAAGTACTTTTTTCAGGAGCATTCAACAAAGTTAACTAATAAGAACATACCGGTTATGTTTTTTCTAAAAAGTTATGACGGCTCTAACGATGAATAGCACTTAAAATAGTTTAATTTAAAATTTTATAGTTCATTCATCTGAAATCCAGGTGAGAAATATATTTTTCAGCTTGGATGATGATGGCAACTTTTTCCTCTTCTTTATTTGAGAAAATCTCATCATGCAAAAAAATTCTAGTTGATTGTGTTCTGAAAAATCTACTTATTCGGTTTTCATACTTGTCATTTGCAGCAACTGGTCGTGTCTCCTGCAAACCGTGCATACTTTTAATTACTTTTCACGTAGAAAAAATCCCCAAACCATCTATTTATCTTGTTAGAAATTCACATAATCATCTAGTTCAAGTCAAGTTGTGTGTACCTGTCGCAACAACTGCCACTTGCTACAACAACTGGCTGCTATATATACTCTAGCTGTATTAATTAGGAAAATTAAGGTTTGTACTCTCATGGGTCCAAGCTTGCATCTAATACGTACAACTTGTATTTTGGTATGTATGAATTCATTTTGAAACTTCTCGTTTCATCAAGACTCCCTCTCCCTTTATTATTGTTCGTTGGTGGTTTCCTCTCCACGAGGTAGATAGGTACACGGAGCAAGCTAGGGTTAATGTAAATAGAATTCTTTCTTCAACTTTCTTTTACTGCTGACTATTAGACAATCGTCTAGTAAATAAAAAATCTCCTTTGGATTTTTACGCAAGGGTGCACTCAAGGCTCCTTCACTATTAAACACGCTTTCCTGATTTTCTCTTTCCAGCTATTCATCAAGAAAGTTTGAAACTAAAAGAAAAGTTTGATCTGTCCTGCCAAAAGTGAAATGACATTCAGCTCTCTCCTTCTTCCTCACTTTTTCCCTCTTTTTCCCCTCATTTTTGTCAAATCATCAAAAATTGAGGAAAAAATTACGTTTTTTTGAAACAATGCTTCTTCTCTACTCACATTTCCATCAACGTCCCTGTTTGTTTGTGCGTTAACACATAAACTATAGATAATATTCCCTCATCACAGTTTTGTTTTGACTTGATAAATTTTCCCATTGAAATCAGTAAATGGTTAGACATTTACCAACACATCCATATTTTCAGATAATTTAGATAGCTTGGAAATGGAGAAAAACCAATTCAGCTGTAGCAGTCGATGATAGCAAAACCGAATTGAATATTACGTTTAAAGCTGATGCTGCTGCTTTTCTAGCAGCCATTTTTCCACATGACCTACCCCATCAAACCCATCCGAGTAAATTCGTCTGAACAAACGGCACAGTAACTGGTTGGTCGTGGCGTAATATTGCATCGCATGAAACTTTAAAAGATTGCCCCACCACCATTACGACTTGCGGACTGCCAAAAATGCAACGTCTTTAGGTAGGATGTAAGGCTCCTATTATGGTGCACGCCTTTAGCTTTAGCAAATAACTGCCCTATCAAAAACCAGGCTATGATCAAAGGAAGCAATATATTATTAGATTGTCGTTTATGCTTATTTATATTTATTATTAATGTACTGTTGAAAATATTTGTAAACACCGCTCAGAGCCCATCTTCAACTCCACCCTATTTTCATACAAATAGCAGTCACGTTAAGCGGTCGCCAAGCAAACTTTGCCTGCTCTGTGTACTCAATACAAAAATAATAATGCCAGAATAGCTTCTAGAAAACGTTTTGCAGAGTAGGATAAGTAATTGCTAATGGCTTTTGAGAGGAGAACATTATTATTATGCTATGATAGTTTGACTGAACTGAAGCGGAAATGAAAGTCTTGCTTTTAACCTCATCCTTTTTATGCTTCCAGCATTTTTCGTCATAGGCAAGTAAAACTACCGCTGCACCATAATCATCTTTCATTATTTCCCATCTATTCCTATTGTCATTTTCCATGAAAGATTGATAGATATTCATGAATGAGGAATATAAGAAGACGTTCAAGTGAAATTTAGGATGTGAGATTAGTAAAGCATGAAAAATTGTGGAGTCAAACGCACGGCATCAATACTTATGGTAGTAGAGCCATTATTATTATTATTGTTACTTTTATTATTCTTCACTCCGTTTCTCATTCATTTTATTTATTCATCTTCCGTACCGCCACGAAAGTGATGGAGAGCGACAAACCTGCTGTAAAAACAAAAGTAATTGAGTAGCTGAAATTTGTCCTACAGTTAAAAATCGCTGTATCAAATCCTTTGCTATGCATATTGCTTCTCTCAAAGTGCTCACTTCCCTGAGTATTATTTAATTGGAAAGGGCAATTCTGATGTTCAATAATGTTATCCGAGCTGGAAAGCTTAGTCCTCATGTGGAGAGACGGACAAACGATTGCAGTTCTCAATTTATCAGATTGCAGTGTGTGTTAAACCGAAATAGACGAGAAGTTGCAATCGGCAACTTTCCTCATTCATACACAAAGATCGCTTAAAGGAAGAGATCTTTCACACATTTTAAACAACCGTATAGATAGATGATACACACTTGCTCGCATACAGTTACCGATGTATCGAAAGAGGAAAATTGAAACACAGTTCCTTGAATACCCGCATAAAATACATTATCGTTCTTAACAGTATATTCATAGCATTATGAAGTTCTCATAAGCGTGCTTAAGTTCATATAAATGTTTCTTTTCTGGGTTAGTTCACCTACATTGTGAGGTTAGGAGAAGCCTGTAGTGATGATGATACTCCCTCGTTGTAGTAAATGTTTCCCTTGTTTACTTTTGCCGTGTTTCTCTTGTTCTCTTCCTTCTCCGCTCCTTTCACTTTCTCTGTTTCTCCCATACCAAACTATTAGACTCACATAAAATTCATCCTCAGCCACTCATGCAGACCGACAGAGAAAGTAGTGTATAAAAAACTCAACTCAGCGAAGCACGAAAGATAGGATAATATTTTGCAAGTGAGTAAAGTAGAAAGCTTTAGTGTTTTTCTCCTACTCTGGAAAAAATAGAAAGTCGTCTCTTAATGCAGTCTTTATCAACCAGTCAATCCATCTTCTATGACAGAGTAAACAAGAGAGGTCCATTTCCTACCGAACGAGTATGTGTGTGTGTAGCCATTCCTTTTATTAATATTATTATTATGAATATTACCACTAGCTTTAATAGATATACTCGTAGAGATTAGATTATTTTTTCATTCACTGACTTCACCACTGACAGACTGCATCACTGGATACTTTACTAGCAGATATGATGATGATGCTTTATTTCTCGCCAAATCTTTGCTAGCTTGCCCTGTTTCCGAACAGAAAAGTGCTACTTTTCAAAAAATTTTGAAAATGATTACACACTTCCATGCCAATGGTTGAAAGGAGAGTAGGAAATGTTGCCGAATTCAATATCTAGTGGTGGCAGTTGAAATGAACTTTTTTGATATCGAGCTAGCAGCAAAGTTGTGATCTTAAATATCAGGTGATAATGAAAACAAATTTACTTTAGTGCACCACTCTAATCATTTCGTTCTTGTTTTGAATCACATTAGGATATTACACCTGCTTGTGAAGAAACCCCACACTTGACTGCTACGTCAAGCATTATTTTTCATCCCATTTAAGCTACTGTTCATGTAACTTTGAAGAGTTAATCCACACTATGTACTTTTGATTTTGTTGAAAGTTTTTTGTTGCAAACGAGAGTCTAGCATAATGTCATGTCATCAGAACAAACATTTGACGACATGCATGAGCTAACGTGAAGATAGCAGTTGTCACTTTCACAACAAAATAATCCTTTCTTCTGTCCGTGCTTGATTGCACATACCTCTCGCATCTATTTCTGGGTATTCATTTCAACGTAGTTTTCTGTTGGAGTTGCCTTCTAATTAGCGTTTTACCAGCTTAAAATTGAATTCGTGAAAAACCTATCGCAAGCAACGCACAGGTAGCCAGGGCATCCGAAATAACGAATTTAATTCTGCTAGAGAGATTGGTTTAGAGACTCATTAAAGTTCTCCGTTATCAAGGGGAAAATTCTACAAAGTACATGTGCTCGTTTAATCCATATTTCCATTGTGCACTATTTCCTGCGATGACTGCTTGTGCAATACAGGCTTATTGTAATACCTATTATCGGGGCATATGCATAAAAATCATTAATATTATGGATTGCTTGAATTATGTGCTCGGAACAAACCAACAGGATGGTACATAACAAAACTAACAATAGCTCCCTGTTAGTGATAGTAATATTTTAGAACAACTATGTTTCCAATGGTTGGAGAGACATAACATTTTGAAGCTTACTGGTGCCTTCAACAATAGAAATTCATTTGCGTCATTGCCATTGTTATTATTATTGCTACTACAACTACTACAATGATAACTATTATACTTTTCCCATAAATTCTAACATTCACTTGTTTCACTTTCTCCTCTCTGTCGATGTCAAAACATTATTTACTTTATTTCAATAGTTCTCATTCTCTCTCTCGTGGACAGGAAGCGTCATAATATCATAAGCGCTATAGTAACTGCTCATTTACAGAATCAAGTTGTCGCCGACGTTTCGTTTGGGTGTAAAGTGCAGATTAGAAAGAGAGAAAGAGAGAGAGTGCGAGAGAGGGAGGAAATAATAAGGAATGGCAGAAGTGGCAAGAGAAACCCAGTAAGTTTCTATTGTCAGATTCATAATGGATGTAAATCTGTGATGCTAGTCAGAAAGTTCAAGACAACGTCTAAACCCTCCATTTTCCCTACATTTCTCCCCTTTTGTTATGAATATTTCTATTTAGCTCATCTAACTCACACCACCACCACCCGCCGCCACCACCACCACTACTTCTCTGCTTCTCTGTAAGTTGTTTACACTCCTTGTACTCATCATCACCACAAGCCACGAAATGAGAGGCCTCAGTGCTAAAAGCCTGCGAGTATCTGGCAGACTTCTTTTTGAAGAAAGTCTACATAAAATACACAACTCGCATTCCAAATTTTGAAATTCCAGTGTACAGTGTACACAGTACACACCCACTATACAGATCATCCTGCATTACAATATAGGTACATTTGTATTTATTCATGTGTAGTCTTCTAGTCATTACAGGAACGTGTTATCATAAACTCCTTTCATTATTATCATTGGTTCTTCTATGTCTCCTAAATTCCTAAAAAGTCGAAGTTTACATTTAACTGGAATAATAACATCTACTGGCATCCACGCTCCCATGCATAGTAATGCTCTCCACTGCCTAAAGTGATGTCCGTGTTATTCCCAGCACATGCTAACAGGCAGTAAAGCAGCGTTTGCCGATAATAATAATGAGTGTCTGTAAAGCGCTTCTATGCTGATACATGCACAAAAATGCTAGCTTATAGTTAACTGAATTCTAGAATCGTGGTTTAAGCCCATTGAAGACAGAAAAGGAGGCGTAGATGAAAGGCAAGTGCAGATAGAGAATAATACTATTTTATTTTGTCGTGCTCCTTCTCCTCTTCCGCGTGCTAACGAAAGAATAATGAGGATTTGTATGTGATTTGTTTCGTTTTTCACTCTTACTTTCTCTCTTCTCGACTCCTTCTGTAATTCCGTTCTCGTTGCCACTACAAAACTGTATTTCCTCCCCGAAAAATCTGCAGTTGAATGAGTCTGAGGCTTTTGTGCTACATGAGTGGTAAACGAGAGAAAGTGAAAACAATTTTTGAATAAAACACACAAGCAGTGCGGCTATCAATGCAGTTGGAAAGCTGAACCAGGAAGATTTTCCATGTCACTTGCCTTTTCGCCATTATTCGTCTCATTGGCAGTGAAAAACTGAAACTGTCCTTACTATCGTGTCTTTTAATGGGGAACATACGCATGCACAAGTATGTGTTCATTTAACTGTACAAGTATTATGTACTTTTTTAAAGTAGGAAATGGTTGGCTCGTCAAATTCACTTGGGAAAATCGTCGGATAAATTTGATGTGAAAGTAGATTTAAACTGCCATTTTATTTGTCATTTGGCTCCTGAAAGGTCACTATTGTGTCTTTCTATTATTTCTCAAACTGTCTTTTGAACTTTCTTCCTTTCTCCAGAGCATTCTCCAACGTTTGAAGAAAAGCTCAATCATTAAACTTTATTAGGAATGTATTCAATGCTGATGCTGAATATCACTAGACTGCTTTTAAATACATTAGATGTGTGATGACTATCAACTCTTCAACTCATTTTTTTGCTAATAGATTTTTTTGTAATGAGCGCAATAAAAAACACTCATCCTACAAAAGTAAAGCAGTTGGAAATTGTTCCCAAGATTCAAATCATTGGTTCAAAATAAGTCCTAATGTAAACAATGTCTAATTATGTTTAAAGTGTTAACATTAGCAAATATTTCGATATATAAACTATGGTTTAGGTCAAAGGACGTTTTTTGAGCTTTGGTAAATTATTATATTTTTCAAATTATTGCCCTTTGCTGGATTTACAGCTTGCTGTTCCACAAAATCCAAGCTCTTTGGAGCTCAACTTTCTCCATATCCTTCATGATTACTATATAATTTTTCCCATGTCAGGAGTGTGACGTATTGGAAGATTACACAGACGGCAACTCAATAGAACAATACATGGTAAGTTGCCTATGCCTACGAGATAATATGATTCATCTTTTCTCCTTTGTACATTTTGATTAGACACGGTTTTAGCAGCACAAATTTCACACGAGTATCAGCCCATTTTTAAACGGCTATTTTTTGGAAAGTAAATAGCAACCAGAAGGGCCATCTGCTTTCATTTCAAAGGGGAAAAAATGTTACACAACTACGTAAACTATAAAAATGAAGCGTGGACAGTCTTCTTTATCCTTTCCACTTTCTCTGGGTGGGAGCGGTTCTGAAAGTAAATGATTACTTTGAAGAAAGGAAAGGGAGATCGAGGTGTCACGAAGGATAATGTATATATTTTTACCTAATGACAACTTCAAACGATTTTTATGGAATAGGTCAACTTCAATTAAGTTATATATATATATGCATACATACATATCAGTTATCATGTGGAAAGAGTTCCAAGTAATGATGTGCATTTTCCTCCTTGCCATCTGAGGGATGAAAGAGAATAATGCAGAGATACATCGTAATCCTGTTTTTCATCATTCTATCCTCTTTGTCCACTTTTTCCCTTTCTTATTTATCTTCTCTTCTATTAAACCTTCATCATTTTTTCTTCTTGTCGTCGTCATTTCCTCCTGGTGTGGTGGTGGGAACAAAAATGGTTATGTCATTCATGTACATAAGGCAACTAATATATGTCCAGATTTCCGTACAGCAATATGTCACGCTCAGCAACCCTACTTATATAAAATATAGCTAATATACTCTTGTATTTATCTACCCAGAGGAAACACAGTGGTCCGCATCATTCAAGTCACTCGTTTCACGGAGAACATAATGTTTCCTTAAGGTTACCTACGTGTACCTGAAACCATAGGCTTCACAATCGAGTAAGGAAATTGAGAGTAACAAAGTAAGCAGAAGGCAAAGAGAGATTCTGTTATACGGATTGCGCTTTCTGGAACTCGTGTTCCACAGTTCGCAAGTAGAGAAACAAACAAAAGACGGGGGACAAATAAATAAGTAAATCCAAATAAATCTATGTACATGGTGTAAGTAAGCGGCAACGGTGCTTTGTTTACTTTATCATATGTAATATTTATTATTATATGACACCGCCATATTGTAGGGTAAAAATATTAGTCACTCTGAGCCTAAATAATTTTTTATACTCACAAAGCCAGAAGCAGGAGTGTCCAAAAGGCCCAGAAAAATTAACTAAGAATTGCAGAGTATGTGAGTGTCGTTGGTAAATTGGTTTTTAAGTTTCCTACCAATTCACTATTGTTTACTTATCACGATTAACACTTACGACTTGTAGGTATTACTTTCCCTCGTGGGAGTAGCAATCTGTTTTAATGGCAGCTGGAATTAAGAGTGGTGACAATTTCATTGTGGCTGGACCACTAGATATAATGTACAACCTACTTCTCATCAATTAACGTGGTCATAGTATAAGAACTCCACATCTCGACAGAAGCTGTCATAATATCGTTATCAGTACACAAAAAACCGCTGTGAGAAAAACCAACAGCACTTAAGAGTGTGGAATTCCATAAATAGAGCACCACCGCATCCCCACTGCAGTTCCTTATCATCATGTTGTAGTATCCGTGTTATTTTTTCTTTCTCATCGCTTTCCTCTTTTTTGCGTACCACCACGAAATAACACCAACAACAAACGTTTCGTTAGCCGTCTCATTCATGTCAAACATCCGTTGATGTTAGCTGTCAGCGACACAAGAAGCTGATTTCATGGGGATCTCAAACATGTTGACTCGTGTCGTCTTTTCCTCGTTGAGCTTTCACCATTGCTTATGAAGTAGTGCTACTGCCGTCACCACCGCCACCGACTCCAATGCTTATACAACTCTTTTTTGAATATTTTTGCCCGACTGGTGTGATATGAAGATATAAAAATGTACATGTAATACGTGTACATCTTCATCCTCTCATTGTCGACGGCAGTGGGAACAGGAAAATAATATGTTTCAGCAGATAGACGTAGAGAAACAATCTCCAAGTTGGCCTGACACAAGAAAATAGACAAGCTTATGTATATTGCCGTAACTATATAAACTCATAGGTACAAATTGATTCATCCATTTATGCACAACAAGGAGACTTGAGGAAAAAAAGAATTGCTGTTGGATAAGTAAGTAGGGCTGATATATGTAGTTATTATGTGTGTGTACAGCAGCGGTATGATCATGTAGTAATATACCCAAGGGAGAAACCAAGTGACATCACGATTCCTTTCAGGTTGGATGAGACTGTCAGATAAAAAGAGAATATAACCAATGCATTCACATTCTTGTGTAAGACGGAAAAATGAAAAACGACGTTGTTACAACAAGCGGCGAGGGGAACTCGGTCCTTCCTGATGAAACAGAATGAAATACGCGCATTCTAACTTTTCATTTGATGTGTATTTCCAACAAAGTATGTGACAAGAAGTTGCCTTTTCATAAAAAAAAATATGGAAAATAAAATAAAACAACATCTTTGCGGATGCGTCCATAATATGAGTGTATATATAATATTTACCTCGTCCTGTGTGAGTGTACATTCATTTATTTTTTTATGTGGATGAACATCTACACGATGTCACATTTACAGAAGGCTTCCTCATACACACAGAGCAGATCAAAGATTTTTGATTGCTTGGGGAAGAAAGTGATGAAAAAAGTCGTCATTTCCGCTCTTTAGATTAACTGTTTTCATCTAACTTCTCCTTTTGACCAAATTTATTTCAAAGAAGAAGGACACAATGGAGAGAAAAAGACTATCGTGGTGGAGCAGAAACACGCTACTAAACCCACACACAGTCACAGCGGTAGTTCCACACAGAAGACGTAAATAAATATATGGGGAGAGCTGTGAGTTGGATTTATCAGGGGATATTTATGACATCCGCTACCATGCAGTTATATGCTCATTAGGATGTGTTCTTGGTCTCATTGACTTCCTACTCTGTGAAAGGAAGGCACGGACGCAACGGTGAAAGTTTAACAAGGGAGCAATATATTTATCTTTTTAATATATCCACACTCGCCCTTCTTTCCGCTTGCTTTATCTCCACCATCTTTTGCTTTTCTTTATGATAATAATTATTATATCATAATCTGCTCTCTATTATGCCTTGCCAAGAAAGCCTCCCTTCCAACTGGGCCATTCCTCAAGTAATATTGGAGCTATATAGAGCCTTTTTGATATAATCACGATTAGGATAGATTAAATTGGAAACCCGTCAATGGAGTGATTTTATTATTATATTCAGTGCGAAATGTTGTTATCTCTTGTGGTACATATGCTGCGGAAATTTTCACGGAAAATGAAATTTAGGTACTTGCCTACGTTGTCTGTCTATCATCATCTAATGTCTATGTATTGACTTCGGGATTTCATTCTCTCAGGGGGAGAGCGAGGCTTTTGATTCTATTTGCAGAGGAGAAGCTACACATGAGGTACACGAAGAGGTACAAGAAGAAGAATAAACGTCACATCCACGTTGAAAGAATTTTTCATTCAAGAATTACACATTCCATTCAAATGATCTGTCACAGAGTTTCGCTTGTTAAATACAAAGGATGCCTCTTTGCAGGGAAACCCACTGACTGATGTAATGTTCACATGGTGTATAGAGAATGGGGACATGATAATACCTTTTCAATCTCATTGTTGTGAAAAAGGAGAGGGAAAGTGAAAACTCTGAGAATATAACACGGGGTTGAAGTAGACAGTGGAAAAAATCATTATTTCCAGCAATGTCAGTGTTTCTCAGAAATGTTATAATACATGGTTTATTTCATTCCACTAAAGGTGCTTTGCAAGACAAAATCAGTAGGATGTAAAAAATTTAATAATCCTATTAAATTGATTCTTTTGAAGCCTCGAATTCACGCTACATGATTTCCAATATTTTAGACATTTGCGCAAGCACGGGGGATATTAATATGACTGGTAATTGAGAATAAGTGTGCACCTACATTGGGGGAAATTGTGAGGATGGATTCATATTAAACGCTACTGGGCTGTATCTAATATCTGGAAATCAATTGAAAATGTTTGAAACGTACAAGTCAGAACAAGACAGAAGATTAGTAGAACTGCACATGCTTTAAGAGAATGTTTCTGTGAAAATGCAGCTTGCAATGTTTGTTTTTGTCACAGTCGGAAACGTCCTTTTCAATTACACCACCAATATTGGTTACCGTTAAGCGTTTTGAACACACTTGACATTGAAGGAATTTGTGGGTGGAATGTACCCTTACGTGAAATGCCAATATTTTAGATCACAAGAAATGCAGACATATTTGCCCGTTTCTAAAATGGCAGTGTAAAAATGAATCTAACCGTCCCAAAACAGAAGTGAATAGTTTGGCAGGAAGCCCACTTTCAATGTGCAAGTAGTGAATGAAAAGCATGCTTCATGGTGAAAGCCACCATGAGAAATTCATTCATAAGCATTGAAAATGGAATTTGCGTGGAGATGGGAGAAAGGAGTTTCTGCCAATTTGTGAATATTTTATAAGCTAGAGAAGCCCACTCACTTGAAAAGCATTCGATTGACTGATGTATGTAGATGGATGCATTGAAGTGAATTACACCAAAAGGACAGATATGGTGCATGTGCACAAAAATTCCGCATAACTGTCTTACTTGGCTTATAGGTGTACACTGAGACACACGGGAGGAAAGCAGAATTTTTTTTCTCTCGATGGAATTATCATTCGCTCTTCCACTTTCAGCTTTTCATATTCTTCTTTGAGTCTCCTTGTTGGCTCGTTTCGTTATTATCTTAGCCTAAAGGGAAGTGTCTTAAGAGTATCTCCGATTCGTCTACACTCCTTCTCTAGGCAGTTAATCTTATTAGTTTTTACCATAACCACACCGTTATGTTTGGCTTTATATCATTGAATGCACGTCTGCTCCAGTTGCCTGTCCAAATATCAATATATTTTGAGCTATAATAAATGTGTAATATGATGAGCGTAGAAAGCTCCACATCCACATTTCTCTATATTCCTCTTTCACTCCAGCATTCTTACTTTTGAAAGCGAAAAATGGTGAGTCAAAGAAGACGAAAAAAGAGAGAAAAGACAAGGACATTACCCTTGAGGGTCTGTACATTTTTCCCTGACTTCTCGTCTCTCTCACATTATTGGCCCATTTGTGATTCCTCACTCTCAGAAAAGCTTACCTGAGGGGAATAATTTAGCAAGCAGGCAAGGTGAGGTGGTTTCCTTGTGGATCCTTTCTCTCTCTTTCTCTCTCTCTCTTTGTCTTTTTCCTCTGACTAACTGACTGACTGGCTTGGGGAATGGGAGAAATGGTTACAAGAATATTACTCTGTCGCACATCCAAAGACAAAGAGAATTGCGAAGGCTCACACAACGTTCCTCTAATAACGACGTCACTCCCCTTCTCGTTTCTTTAACACTTGACATGCACTCGCACTCAGCCGGTTGACCTCCGGAGATTTTGATGTTCAAAATAAATAACGCAACGCAAACGTAATGTTGCTACATACTTGTGTCCCGGTAGCGGCAAACTATTACGTTCCTGTGTGTCTCCAGTTGATACTGGTCTGATGACATATATACGCTCTGTAACTACCTATAGTTATCTGTTTAATGTGAGCATCGCGTTTTTCTTCTCTATTCCTTCTCCGGAGACAAGAAAGCGTGGGACATTTTTCATTCAAATCGCTCCTCTCTTTTATTTCTCTGCGTTTGAGCTATTTATGAACCAAAGAGAGAGAGAGGCGAACCTCTCTCGAGGCTTCCTACACATTATCATTACAAATACATAATTTTCTGTGGGCAACGTTTTCCTCATGTCATGCATTCTTTTACGTAACCATTCTTCTGTGTGTGATGTATCCACGCCAGCAGTATCCTGAAGACTCGGCAATGCAATTTCTTTGATTGTATTATATCCGCCCTTTTCTTCATAGAGTCTTCCTTCTTAAAACAAATGTCACTCATGCTTATCAAGACGCCTCGTGCCACCATTAAAATAGAAGTCGAAGGACAGCTAAATGGAATTAAGAGTCAGAAATTGAAAGGAACAACAATGGTTAATGGTTTGATGCTTGTACTCCAGGTAGTAATGGTTTCGCGGTTTCGTATATAAACGAAGCTTGTTAGATCCCACATTTTGTGGTACGTCCATACAATGGGTTAGTAATAATAATCTCCATTTTCGGTCACGGTAAGAGTATACCGCAGACTTGCTCATTCAAGCACTCGCAATCCATGGGAAATAGCCAGGGCTACATGCACATACTTTTAGAACAAAAACGCAGATAATAGACACAAGTGGCATTAAATTACCTTTAGATTGTCCTTCTGTGGCAAATTCTTTAGTTATTTGAAGCACTTTGTGTGTATTATTACACCTCTATGATTCCACTCCAAGTCACAGTTTTTTCCTCTTCCAGTTGGTGAGCACAAGCATAGCGGTTACAACCAAGTTTCACTAGCAGGTGTAATATTCCTCCGCAATTGTATTCACACAAGAGAGGATTTTCCTCAAGGTGTAAATAGTGGGTCATTAAGAATCCGTTATCTGTTCGAGAAAACTGTACAAACTATTCTGAGCAAAAATGGAAGGATAACAAAAGGTACAAGAGATATCTTGCGCTCTGCTCATACATATATGGCTCGCTGATTCTACTTGAAGATTTTCCACGAACCGTCGAGTCTCAGTTTCAAACCCTGTAACAACGCAATAACTTGACGTGTTTCCCCAGCCATATAAGTAGATACTCAGAGCTATCGTGCTGCTATAGCAATAGAAAGAGAGAGAGCACTAGAAGCAGCACGACATTATCAAGCGAATACAAACAGCAACTTGCTTTCCTAAACAAAGAAACTCAAAGAAAGTGACTGGTTGTGTAATATGTAGAAGAAGTGGGGAAAGTGAGAAGGAGAAATGTAAAAAAGGAATGAGGCACTCTAAAAGTGCTGCTAGAAACAAAATGCTTCCATTTTGTGGCATAAATGTCATAGATAAGTGTCTCATTTCTCATGGAAAAAGGTAAAATTACATTTGGACAGGAACTGCTGCAAGACAGAGAGAAACAGGAGCAACTTTTGTTTATACAAACAGAGGAGTAGATTGAGCTGGAGCAGAGTTTTGCTGGTAATAATGCTCCTTTACGACTACCATGTCTCGTACTTGCACGTTACTACGTTACTCCAGTATATAATTATGCAATAACTACAAACTTTTTTTCCACCAAATGCTTACTCACTTTTGAAGAAACAGTACAGCAGCAAGAGAAAGCCAAGTAATGTAATTTAGAGCACGATCGTGTGGTCAAGGAACGTAAAAAGAAAAGTAATCCCAACATCCTGTGAAAATGCCACGAGGAAATGAACCGAAAATGCGATTTTTATACGTTGTTAAAAACAACAATCAACTCGCCTCCATTCAAGGATTTGCTTCAACCTCGATATTACGCTGAGCATTTAAATTTGTTGTTTGAAGCGTGCATGTGCTTTCAATAAAATATGGTGAAAATGGACACAAGACACGGTTGCTTGTATAATCTCATAAACTATTTAAATTGTCATTATTTGAAAATCAGGTTTCCTTACCAGCATGGTTTAGGCAGCATTGCAAGTTACACAAAATGTACTTAATTTCGGAATAAATATGTCACGCAATACTTATTGCAACTAATCCCTTCGATTTCGGGAACACTTTGGCGGGGCTGCATTGATATTTATGCATTCCTGTCGCTGCTGTCAAACCTTGGCATTTGTGAGTTTAATGCCAAATATTGCTGCATATGTAACAAAGCACACTGATCTGCTCTTCCAACACCATATTTTTGCACAAAAAATACAACAAAATCTTTGGGAAGTGTTCCTACATTACTGAACTTCTCTTAAGTGTGTCTGTGTGTGTGCGTCTGTAAGAAAGGATCAAGAAAATCACATCATCCAACAATGAAAATGCATTAACTTTATTACAAAAGGACCACACACACAAACGATAATGCAGAATAGCATCCTGAAAACTAGTACAATTTTAATGCTTCCTTCTTTTCTAGTTTGCATTGATCTTTTATTACTTCTATCAGCAGTGCTCTCCTCCTGTCTGTTTGACTTCTCAGATAGAACGGAAGCCTGCTTTTATAAAGGTACTTTTATTACCATTAGGTATTATATAAGACGGAGAAAGTTCAAAAATTGAAGAGGAATGGAGAATATGGTGGAGCAGCTATGAACATACGTAATAATATCCAGGCTAAACCGCAAACACCACTACCTTTTTGCTCGATATGTAGTCAGAATTTGGATATTACGACTGGAATAAAGGAGAAATCTTAAAAACCACCATCACCACTACCACATAGTCAATCAGTTCAAAAAAAACTCATTCCTTTGTTGTATAACCTTTTATTATATAGAGAACCGCCGTGGGAATCTTTTTGGTCTTTACTACTTTATTCCTTTCTCTCCCTCCATCTATCTCTCTCTCTCCCTCGCCATGTTCATGTGTGTACTATATGCTGCTGTACAAAGAGATTGCTGATAAACCGGCTTTGAATGGAATTGCACACGATACATACTTTTTTAATGCATTCTTTCATGCACGCATGAATGAGTGCATGCTTCATCTTTTCTCCTCTAAAGTTTTCTCTTTTTACTTGTTTTTTCTCTCTCCAATGGTGAACTACTATGTGCTGCTAAAAGACGAGCATAAGAGTAGCAGTATTAGCTCAAAGAAATACTTGTTATTGTGTTGTACGCCATTACGTTGGAGAAGAGTCCCTGTATAAAGTAGGAATGAAATTTGGTTCGTTGATATTTGCCTGATGATATATAAAAATGCGCGATCCTCAGACATTACCCTTGCTTATAATTTACTCTTGGTTTGGATAAGCAGAGTGGCTGGAGTAAAAATGGATTTGAATGTGCAGTCTATATAGCATACCACCAGCATGTACACTTTTTCATGCAGTAAATGCTCGTATTACTAAATAATGTAGTACATAAAAATACTTTGGCTGCTTCCGCCGCAGATGATAATGATGCTCGCAAAAGTGTAGAGCAACTTATTCTCGTCATGTGCCAGGAACAGAGAAAAAAAAGAAAGATAAAGAGGGAGATAGTTGAAGAGAGCATACAAGAAAGTGAAAAAAAAATTGATGCGTCAAGTACAATGTAATAAGTAGTACGTACAGGATATGAACTATGGATGCGTATTAAAATAGCATGCAGGTCTGCTGTTTGAAGTGGTGCAGGAGAGAATAATTGACTGTCACCGAAACACTTGTAACAGATCACATCATCCTCATAGGAAAATAAAACTCATTTTTCCACACCTTACGCATGAACAATTGTCCGAGTACTCGGAGAAAGTGGAGAGGGAGTGACAGAGAGAAAGAGTGGGTACTGTGAGAGTGAAAAATCCCAATATTACTCCTTGTTAGCACCATCACGGTCATGTTCGTCATATTCATCATGTGTGCAGTAGGTACATGTATTATGCAAAAAATTAATGGATGAATTCGTGAGTAGTGTGATGAGGATGCGATAGCAGTGTGTATAGGAGGAACACTGTAAGAAAGAGAAGAATAAAGAGGGGATCTCAACAATGGGTGGGTCTAACACCACAGGGTATTCATTTTCCATCTTCATTTACGAACACGACGGGATTTCTAAATTTTCGTCCCTTCTCCAGCAATATTATAGCTGCAAAAAGCTTGGTGGCACTAGAGCACTGGTACGAATATTATAATAGCTGAATATCATATTGAGATGCAGACGAGGGGAAAGTAATACCCGACAATTTTTATACAGCAAAGAGTATAAAAAGTGCGAAATTTCTCATATCCACATCAGAAGATTTATAGGGGATATACCAACCTTCTGCTCGCCGATATACAAATATTACTTTTGGCGATGATGTGAAAGCAGACATTAGGCATGTATTCACATTAATTTTTTTTCTCGAGGATCCAGAAAAGAAGACTTGTTTTTTTTCGAAGACAAAGAAAGGTGTCTTTGTTAAACCTCGGCATTTCTGCAAAAAAGACTGTTTTTATAATATTCACGCCTCATACTTCTTTGTCTCGCTCACTCCTGCTGCTTTGCTGCCTCACCGTCGAGGTTCTGGGAAATCATGTTAAATTAATATTTGATGCTAATATATGATCAACATGATGTAAAAGATCGTGAAAAATATCATCATTTTCCACTGATTTCCCTTCTTTCAAGTCTCACTCGCGCTGTCTTGTGTGTTCCTGCATCTGGCCCAAGTAAATCTTTACAGATGCATTTAGAATAATAGCTGATTCCAATGCGGAGTATGTGTGTTTCTGTAGTGTCTACTGCCATCAACTTCTTCAAGAAGATATAGCACCACCACTCTAGGTACACACACCGTCGTGCTTCTCGAAAGATAAATGGACAAACCAAATGTACGAGGCACTTACTAGTTTGGTGAAAGCTAAAAAAAGAATTGCAATTTCTCTTGAAAGTGCTATTAACCGCCAGAGTATTTTTCACGGCGATAAAAAAAGAAGTGTAGGCGAAATGCAGAAAAAATCCATTTGAATGTTTTATATTATCATCACGGTACACAGTTTAACATGCTATATTACTACATGTACTATTTGCTATACACTATTAGGCAGGTTTATATTTGCTCCAACGTTTTTTTTTGGTATGGCCATACAGAAAGAGCACTCCCTCTCCTTGTCTTCCATTTTCTGCGGTGTCAGTCAAAAGAAATAGTCGGAGCAGAAACGTGGAAAACTCTATATTTATTATAATAATAACACAGCCATTCTCCGCTTATTTTACCGGTCATGTAGTCATATCTAGTGCACATTTACTTCACACAGTCATATGGCAGTAATGTTATGACGCCATACAGTAATGTGAAGTTGTGAATAAATTTTATTTGTGCGATTTTCATTATGGTGACACCGGCATTCACATAAGGAGTCATAACTCGCTGTTTGCTACCAAACACCATCATCGTCATAAACTTTCACCATCTCCTGCTTTCTCCTCTCTCCTTTACCTACACGCAGACATTGATTCATTCATCCATTCATTTATGGACTTTTACAAACCTGAAAGTTTGTTGTTGAAAATTACAATTTACGTGCAGCACACAAAAACGGGCTGTTGGCGAATGTAAGGCAGTATGTATTGATGTGCAGTGGCAAAAGGGAGCAAAAATATTATTTGTGTAAATAGATAAACAAGTATCACTCCTCCTGCTGCAATTCGTCACACCAGTTTGGAGAGCTGGCAAGCAGAGGAGAACAAAAAATCATGAACCCAGTAGCGTGTATGTTGTGTTGTTGTGTATATGGTGGCCAGACACAAGAAAAATGACAAAATGCACGAAATGGCTGAGAAAACATTGCCAGCGTTCAGACAGTTTCTTCAACAGCGAGTGGTAATCCTAATGTATTTTTTGGGAAAAGTAAAATGGTTTTCTCTCTCGTTTTTTTTTCCTTCTTTCTAAATATTATGAATAAGTGCTTTGCTCCCAACCACAAAACCAGCCGCTCAATATACTTACCAGAAACATTTACTGTACGCTTCTCTATTATATTAGCCGTGTTATTATGTGTGTTGTTCAATCGTTCTTGAAGGCAAGCAATACAAAAGTCTTGCTGTGCGAGTTTTAGCTTGGGTATTTCTTTCGCGATATTCCGTGACGTCTCCATCCCATTTGCGTTCGCATTGTGAAATGCAGAGTATCCCTTTTGTATTTATTGTACTATGCACGTGCTTGTTTGCACTACTCAAAATGCCATTTCACTTTACTGCAACCGACCAATAATGTTTCAAAGCCACGAGTAAATCAGAAGTGTTTAGTGTATGTTTTTGTAATTAAAAAAGCTATAATCCATGAGCAACTGCATTCAAATAAAAGAATAAATAGTGAAGATTGGGGATTTTGTAAGAGTTATATTAGCTTCTGATTGTGATGCTCATTTCTTGATGGAAGTAAAGCTCATTCCTCATAATAGTAACTACAGTGAAGGCGAAATTGCGAGATAGCAAGATCCATTACCCAGAGCATAAAGTTAGACGACTTATTTTGTTACATATCTGACGCGTGACAGTGGGGATAAACAAATAGAGTCTCGCCTGCAGTCATTACATAAACCATGAAACTGTGTCATAATAAATGTGTTAAACAGGTAGTTTGCAACTGTGGAGAAAATGCTTGTGCTCAGGTTATTCTGACAGTTCTGCAATTTTCCGTTCAAATGGGCTTACCAATCAATAAAAGTAGTCAATTTTAAATGTACAAATTAAAGGGAAATGTATGGTTCAGTAAAAGTGAATACATTGATCATTGCAATAACCGTAAAGTAGTACATTTTATGTAACCTGTTTGATGAAAAAAATGAAACACTTGAATATACATATATTGTAATAATAAATAGGTTGATAAATATTACAAGTTTTAAGGTCTCCAAAGGGTTGACAGCCAACATTTTACTGAGACGAAGTTGGCGGAAGTCACCGTAGCTGGTTGTAGGCTTTCATAAATATTTATACAATGTCAAAAGTAAACCAAAAACGTATTTTTGTCATGAGTTCTTTATTGTTTAGTCATCCTGGTTCCATTTCACATAAGAGTTATGCAGTGCTATAAATACTGCTCGAAATGAAAATCTATATAATTCCTTTTCCATGGAAAGCAGCAGAATAACCGCTAATTTAGAGAAGGACAAATGATATGGTTAAGTACAGGAACGTACCTATCCATTAAATATGAGTGAATGGATGCCTGTCCGCCACGCACAAACGTGTGTATTGTAACTGCATGAGAAAGAAAACAATACCGTTTTAATATCGTTATTGTAATGTGTATACAATGCGCAGTTTATTTCAAGTACGCAAAATCTCACGCGAAAGTAACACTCCAAATTTTTCTGCTTTTGAGGAAGAAGCGTGGACAATTGCGTCATCCAGCAGCTTCAAATCGAGTATTATAGCTCCAAAGAGTAACTGCGACATTTACGAGAAAGCGAATGTCAGACAATGAAACGATAATAACAATAAAACTTTTTTCCGGTAACAATAGCGCGTTTTCCTCACAAGGCCTACAAAATCACGTTTTTGTAAGCAGTAAGCACCCATTTTAAAGTGTATATTTCTGGATGACTGCTATTACATACAACCATTTTCACGTATGACAATAATATCGGTCTAAATATATGACAGATCCAAAAGGAAATGTATAGCATCATTAGCTTTAAACGGTTTCTGAAGGCTAAATGCGATACGAAAACAATTCAGAATTGTTTTAGTTACTGTATTTTATGACTTTACCAGATTCAAACTGAATGGTTGTATTGTCAAGCGCTTTTTTTTTAAGAAACCCAAAGAAAACGACGACAGTAAATCTCCGCATTCATGCAGACATTTTGCTAATATAACGCCGGAAGCCAGTCCACTTTTTTCGTTTTTTAACTAAACATCCTGTTGAAATAAATCAATGGAAATCATTCAAAAAATTTGCAGGAAGTTTATTTGAGAGGGTCTGATGGTTGGCTACATACTTCACTTTGTACTTGTTCTAATGCTGCTCTAAAATCATGAGGAGTAAGCAAGTCTCCACTATGACATTTGATGTACTAGCAATGGGAGTATTTTGTATGAATGTGGTGTGCTGTGTTGATTAGTTGTGACGGTAGCATTATTCCCTTGTAATTCGAAATATTAGCTTTACACACATTCAACCCATTTTCCAGTAACTCAAAAGAGCAAAAGTTACTAAACGTTTCGAATCCAGCGTACACGATGCTGACAGAGAGCGAGCGAGAGAGAGAGCGAGAAATAGGATGTGTCTGTGAGAGAGGGAAAGAGCCCACATTTGTGGCTTCCTCTCTGACGGCTCCTAATATTAGAAAATTGGGAGCAGACAAGAGTGTGGGGGACTGGCAAAACAAATGGGGAAAAAGAAAACAATCCAGTGCAGTATAATAGGATTTGAATTGTAATATGAATAATTGATTATGTTTCTGTTACGTTTGGTGTAACTGTGATACAAACTATTCTATAATGCTATACCACTGCCACCACCAAATGTTAACGGGCTGGCTGGCAGCCTCTCATCCGAAAAGCGCTCAGTCGGTGAAAACATGGAAAATAACAATAATAAAATACATGGATGCCACAGCACTCGCGCTTAAAACGTTTGCTTACAAAGTCGAAGAGGAAGAGATGCAATGGCGGTGGCACTGGTAGTAGAACAAGCCAATTTTGTAGTTTTTATTTGTGGCCCAACCAAAAGGCTACTTGTTCAATTAAGAAAGTAAGTAAACGCACACACGGCGAGATAGGGAGCAAGAGAAAATGTCTTGTCCTTTTAAATTTAACATGGAGATGTGAGTATATGTGTACGTACGTATGGCAAGTGTATTATTACAACTGATTGTGTTGTTTTATGGCAAGAACTAAATTACGACTTTCAAAGGAATGAAAGCCATATATGATTATGATCACATAACGGTTAATTTAATACGACCATTGAGCTCGCAAGATTGAGTTGGGAAAACTGCCTTGAGTGTTATTAATTTAAATAAATCAAAAACCTCTATAAAGTAATTTGATTTTCTTACACAATTGCTTTCCATTTTCAATGATTGTTTGGCAACCGCACAAGGAAGGAATACAGAAAAGTGTTATGATGTCTGTAATCCCGTGGGATTAAGTAAAGCGAAAATGAATGATTTTTGCTCTACTATAAACACTTTACAAGTTGATTTTGGAAGCTTCCAGAGAGTGTCGGTTTTTGCAGCATGACATACCTCTCAAGCCAAAAATGCCATCGCTTCACATGCTGTTTTGTCGTTTGGGGCGGAGTGAGAATTATCATTAGACTATATAGGACTCGGAGTTGAGGTGACTGCATGTGCTTTTTTCTGTTTTTTTTTCTCTACGTGAGAGGAGTAAAAGCAGGACCAAAATGTGCCTCAAACGGATGATAATTTTCTTGCAAAACAAGCTCAATTGACTTACGTTGGCATTCGTTTATTTTCATAAAATTTCATAAAAGTCAAATTGAATGGTTTTACGAGAAAATTACGACATTTCGTAGTTGGACGACGCGTCACCAGATGAAAGACAGAGCAGAGAGATCAGAGAAGTGTTCTGTTATTAGCACTGAGAGCTGACAAGGGAAAGATAGAGAAAGCCTGATCAACCGTCGCCTCACTCGTGGTGGTGGTAGCGTGCTAAAAGAGTAAGCAATGCAAGGGTCTCTTTCATTCTCATATTGCAGAAACTGGAAACATATTCATACACTTCTGGAAATAAAACCTTCCCTTGATTTCGTCTCCATTTTCTCTCCAACAACTTGCTTACCTGACATGGTGCAATAATAAAAGCAGTTGATGGGAACACACACAACCATTCTCATTTTCAAGCCTATAGTCTACATATCGGCAGTAAAAAGCATCCAACTTTGGTCCTCTCTTGTGGTAAGTGAAGCATAATACGGCATAGTATTCAGAAGGAATTTGGCTGCGAGGAATAGTGAACTATCTTTTCTCTCTTTTTCTCCATTCGCTCAGCTCGCGTTTTACAGCGGTGGTGTATATGTGTGTGTAGAAGGCTTGGAGAGAAATGCTGGAGAGTAACGGCAGTACGTTCTTGTGCTGCCAAACGTATTATATGTATGATCGCACCAACGTATGTATTAACAGGAGGAAAATGCAGCTCGAGACGAGTGGGGAATCACTATCACTTCTACTGGCAGCAGAAGCCGTGGTTCACTAGAGTAGGTTGTTGGCTGCCTGTAAGAAAGGAAAGAAGTGGGGAAGCAAGTACAGCTCAATTTTTTGTGGACTCGCTCCTGCTGCTGGTTCTCTGCTGTTTGTTGGTGACCTCACCATTGTGGAGGCAATGTCAAGGGAGAAAGACTAGGAGCAGAGGAAAAGAGCAGTAGCAGTCGTAGAATTGCTCCTGCTTTCTCTTCGCTAACAACACACTTTCACACATAACGACATGGATAGAGCGACAGACAGTCGGAAAGACATATGCACAGTGGCTAACTAGAAGAAAAAAGAGGGAAAATAGGAAGGGAGATCGAACAAAGTAGAGTTAGTTAAAAAAAGCAGAAAATTTCCAGGTTTTTATTCTACCTTCAATCCACAAGACTCGGACCGCGCTCCGGCTGGAACGGCTTGACTGGAAAGAGAGAGAGAGTTATTGGAAAAAATACTGGCAAAAGGCAGGGGAAAATATTCACACACAGTTTTTCCTCTCCTGTGTTCTACCACAGTTGCCGTCGACTTGTCTTTGTCTTGATCATTCCTTTTTTAATGCCTGTTGACGTGTAGGCAACGATTCGCATCTTGAAGAAGGCATATCACTCCATGTGACACGGCATGCATCAGCGACAACAATAACAACACTTTGGATAGAAAGAGAGGACTCGAGCCAAGTTCATCGAAAAAGGGAGCACATAGCAGCAGTATCATCATCATCGTCACAAAAACAAGGTTACCACATACTTTTTTATATATAGAATATATTATACTACCAATAACACCACGACATTCTGCATTTCAACATTTAACAACTCTCTCTCTCTCTCTTTATTCTTAGGTAGAGCGACAAGCGACAACAACACGCCACCATCACGCTTCTCCAACTTTCTTCGAAGGAACGAAAGACACGCTCTGAAAATATAGTCAGAGAGAAGGAAGACGGGCAGCAAAGAAGATCAAGACGAAAAGTGGTTTTCTTCACTTGAATTGTCGAAGAGGCAAAAAGTGGACCGATCTGCTGACTACAGACAACTTGGAGAAAAAAGAAGCGGACGAATAATAGAAGCGCCAAGAAGAAAAAAACTGTACACGAACCACTTGTACTAGAAAACTTGGCCTCCTTTGAGAACCACCAGTGAAAACCCTCCTCTCTTAACTTGAATCAATGACTGAAGATTACAAGACACTAACGCAACAATAATAAAAGTTGGAGTAAGTAGTAAACAGGAATTGGCATAGTGAAAGTGTTGTGGTGCTACTTGCTCCTGTACTAGTATGAAAATGAAAGCTCGGTGGGATGGAGTGATGTGCTGTGTACAACTTCTTCGTCGTCTTCAGCAAGTGAAAGACTGACTGAATGATGATGTACTTTATTGTGAGCTGAAAACGTCACTACAAGAATAAAACAGGAAGGAAGGAAGGAAACACTATAAAGACTTTTCTTTATTATTATTATTCTTGCACTACTCCTTCACCTGCGCTCCCTCAAAAAAAAATAGAGAAAAAGAGAGAGAGATAGACGTAAACTGCGACAGAGTAACGACAGCGGCGAGTAGCAGGAGAAAAATACCAGTACAAAAATAGCTCCTGTTTTTAAACGCGTATGTGTGTGTGTGCTATGGAAAGGAGGCCGCGTACATAATATGAATAGAGAGACTCGTCGAGGTACCTACTCTCGAACATGTGAATGCACTACGAAGAGTGTGGAAACTAGTCGGTGTCTAATGCAATTGTTCCGTTAATTGGTGTGCACAACTTGACTCAAGTAAATACTCTGCGATCTGAATTAATCCTTGTACTGCTCTTTTGTCTCACGTTGCACTTCAACCTTACATTGAAGCGCGGAGCAGCTGCAGGTACTCTTCTCACTTATACTCTCATCGACGTCATCTTCACCGTACTCATTTTCAACTTTTAACTATCATGCTGCAAAGCTATTTATATCATGCGCCGTGTATATAAACACTGACAAAGTAAGTATATCATATTCAGTAACTGAACGCTTTCATACAATCATATACTCTATATAGTCTGCTTTCCTCTGTATTTACAACCTACGTTGCAGCACACTTTATCAGTCAACCTCTCACTACTTCATTTTTACTTAACAACCAGTATATTTCCAGACAGGAAGGAAGAGGGATAGAATGTGAAAGAGAGAGAGAGAGAGAGAGAGGGAAAGTGAAAGTACGTAACTGTCACGCTGTTATAATCCTCCTTCCATTATTTTCTTCACTTCATCATAAAGGGTGGATGATAAGAAGAGAAAGTGTTGCAATCCATTCTTGCAGTTGCCACACAGTTATTCATCCTGTAGAGACAGTGATAATATTAGACAGGGGAAAAGTGAGTAGCACGTTTTTTTTGAGTGCGTCTATACGCTCACACGATGATATCCTCATAATATGGTCTGTCGTGGACACCAAAATCAATGACTCTATATACGAACGGACGGTGTGAGTGAATGCACCCTTCGTCGCGTGAAATCAAATCAGCTGACAAAGCAAAGCAAGCAGGAAAAGAAGAACAGAACTTAATATTGTGGAAGCTAACCTATTGACTTTTTGCATCATTTATCAACGTATGGTGGTGTTACTGCTGCAACAGTAACGCGGAGAGAGGTGAAAGCAGAGGGCTTACCCGTCGAAACAACAATTTCTATCGGGTTTTGGAAACGCGCCATGTCAGGCATTTATAGACGGGGAAAGCACTCACAAGAGAACTAGAGAGGGAAAAGAGCAGAGGACACGGAAAAGGACTGCACGGCATCTCCCAAAGAAGAGCGAGTGTCCATTTTCCAGAGCATTTTAAGGCAGCTACAAGATACAAACGCCGTGGATGCCATTATCCCGTTTTTTTTTTCAGGTAAATTATTTCAAATTGATCTGATTCACCCATTTGTAAAGTGAAGATGTATGTAAGGAGGAGGATCAGAATGATACGAGCTTACAGGTATACACTAGATGCTATTTCTGGCAATGCATTAAGACGAGGATGTAAGTCGATTGACGATGGAGTTGTATTTGGGAAAAGTTAAAAAGCATGTAAACCTTCAGAACACAGGATTTCTTTATCTTCCACGTGAAAAGTTTTTGTTGCACCTTCAAGAAATTCATTCTCGCATAGATAAAGGGCACATTCTGGGAGGAACAAAACCGCTAAAAAGCATTCTTGGGTACCGGAATCTAAGAAGATTGAGCTTCTTTGTTCATTAATACGCTACCACCATCTAATTGCTTGGTGGTGCTTAAAGTTGGCTAACTTTTGCATTAATAAAACTGCGTTTTTTTCTGCTTAAGAATAAATTTGGCGTATTATTGTTCGTTTGTTCTACAATGGCTCGGATATAGTTTTGATAATAATAATCGAGTTGCAACTTTTCGAGATTAGGAATAACAACATTATTGTTTTAGACGAACATGCCGAGTTTTTCAATAAATTCCCATGTTAATGCGCTGCAGTTTGGTTGTGCCAGTTCAGAGGAGAAAGTGAATAGGGAGAATGGGAATAGGATCATATTTTACCATAATGGGTGTCGACTAATCGCAGAAGAAATGTTACAAAACAGCCTGTGTGGACCATTTCTGGCAAATGGCAGTCAAGCCAAAATTACGCCGCTCTCTACTATTATTTCCTTGTAAGCACTTGCGATGCGAACACTGACCAAGGTACATATTATTGTAGCTACTAATGCAGTCTTCTGCACATTGCAACCCACCACCACCGCAAATTGTTCATTCACGGAAATGTTGTGCTTTATTACAGAGCGTGCCCTACTGCTGTTGCTATTACGTGGCTTCCTTCTTTCTGGCTATATGAAAACAGGAAACCCTTTTTTCTCTTCTACCCAGTGGTGCCCATTTAGCATTTTAAAAGTTCAAAATTAACGTGCTCCCTTCGTGTACACTTGGCGAACTTTGAATCCCGGCGAAAAATGATAAATCTAGTGAGCGTACTTAATTCATTCATTGAAGTCCCTCGTAGCCATTCCCTGGTGGCAAGAGCATTAAATCTATGAATTTTTTCAGTACATATACCCAAAAAAGCCTATGCCTATCTTTTCCCTCTTACTTATTTATAATGAGCTGGGAAGGGTTTCACACACACACACACACACTCGCAAAGCGCAAATAATTTATTGTTTCTGTCTGGACTTTTTAAGTGGAACTTGAACATTTGTTACTTGTCTTAAAAGATGTATCAGAGTGGGAACCATGTATAGGAAGAACCCTTTAGTCCCTGCTCAGCTCTCAGTTGGCAGTATGATGATATGCTTCTATTTCATTTGAATCTCTCTCCCTCTGAGCTCATACGTTTTTATCGCTAGCACACGAATAGTAGTACTACCAAGATGTCGTGCTTGTGTAAATTTGCACTCACATGTTGTGCTTGTTGTCGTGGGCTACCTAAGATGCAGTAAAGCACTGTGTAAAGTCCCCAGGGAGCAATTTTTTCTCCTACAAAAGAGATGATATGATATGGTGCTGTTTGGTGGTGTGCAGCCGGAATGGCAGCAAATGAGCTACTATAGGATCACATAAATGCATGTGGTGATACAAATTCAGCTGGTTCTCCCTCCATATGACTCTTCATCACTTTCAAACAACGATCCCATTTTCTACACAACAAAGTATGATAATATGCCACTGTGAGGTAGGAGTCAGCACATCATCATATCAGCAGTAACACTATAGCATTGTGCTCACACAATCAGTGTTTCTCGCGGATGAAAGAGATTTTCGAGAATACAAGATGAACAAGAACTATAAAGCCCACACTCATCGTTCCCGTCGTCGTTGTTGTTGTCGTCGCGTCATCGTCAGTAACTCAATGAGGAAACATCAACCTTTATTTCAGTCGCTAAAATATTTGTACATTCGTTTTTCCTCTGCTGATGCTGCGACGACTTGTGTGAGCAATATTGTAAGTACTTATTTCTTTCCTGATTCCTTGATTCTTCCTCTTTTTCTGAGAAGCACAACAAGACAACGGTAAGCGACTTTTCCTGCTGATCTCATTATTTCGCTCTTTCAAGCATCTAGCTGAGCTGTTTACCACTGTTGTTCGTAAAACTGCTTCCACTGTGCCACTCTGCTCTTGTCTGTCTATGCTTTCTCTCTACATATATATTTCTCTCTGCATGCGAAAATTTTCTAAATGACTGGGTTGGGTTTTCGTCTTGGCTCTGAATGTGCAATTGCAGCTATACATTTCTCCATCTTTAATTTCGGAGCCAAATATTGTGAAAAGGAGGAGTAGTCAGACTCTGAAAACTGAACATTACGCAGATACGGTAAATAGTAGTCGCTTCAATGATGGAAATATTATCCAGCGCTTGCAAGTCGTTGATGACGACCTGAACGAAACATTATGCCTTGAAAACGATTAAAAGATGCAAACAAACTTTGATAAAGTGAAAGCTGGTTTACCAGTGCACGAGAGCATTTGTTCATTTTAGAACTATACTTCTGTTATACACGTATTTCTGCTGAATGAGTGCAATTTAGTTTTAATAATGTTGGTCAAAAGTTTTTGGGGACAACAGATCGAGACGATCGAGTTCTCGATTGGTGTCGATCCGAGCACATTTTGTAACAAGCGCATGGAATATTAAGTATGACTTGATAGGGTAACAGTCGTTTTTTGTCTCGAATTAAAGAGGGTGTTACTTTAAGATTGCCTAAGGGTGTCACGAAATTTGTGTCTCCGATTTCGACCAAAATTTGCAGGATAATAAATTTTGATGCCTAGATTACACATCTGAAAGAATTAGGTATTTTCATCAATTGTAGCGCGAATAGGGCCAAAAATACTTTAAATTTTCCCGCCTTTTTTGGCCCTATTCACGCTACGATTGATGAAAATACCTAATTCTTTCAGATGTGCAATTAACGCATTAAAATCTATTATCCTGCAAATTCTCAGCGAAATCGAGGACAAAAATTTCGTGACACCCTTAGGCAATCTTAAAGTAACTGCCTCTTTACTTGCAAGCTGTTCTCACAGCAGCGTTTGCTGTACATCTATGCAATTAAAGAATATACATTTCATCAATGGCGCAACTATCTGGCGAATCACGTGAAAATAGTCCCAATTATGCATTTATTTCAACAATGAAGATGAGTTTCAAGGTTCTTGTCACCAATCAATTCTTATCCAATATAGAGATTTTCAACGCTGCTCCTGGAGTTATTTTCACTTGACTTTATTCACTTTAGTGGCGGGAAAACATTAAAAGAAATTGCAACTCTGAATCATTAATTTTCCATTGGTTTTTATACAATGGATACTCGTCAAATACTGATATAACGAACATTTGGTGTTTGTGATGATGGTATTGCCTTTAAATAGGTAGTTACTTTTGCGTCTATATTTTCAAAATCATATAATAGTTTGTATAAGCATTTTTTTCTCAGAGTCTGATCATTTTGAATGAATGCTTCCGTAACATTGATGGGTGGGTGATGTGATATGATGTTAGTCCGATTGCATGTAACAATTTACTATTTTCCCACAACAGTATGCGTTCCCCACTCGGTGGAGTTTTTATTCGAGTCGAAAACAAGATGGAATGCATGCGTGCAGCCCGTTCTCCTTTAATATTTTTCTAATGTAGAGTAGCCCATTTCCATTATGGGAGCTGTCTATATCTCATTACTCATCATGTGCACCCATATGGATAGATATAAAACGCCTCCGGTATATGAAAATGTATGTATACGAGATGTGTGCACACATTCAGAACAAGAAAAATAGTAGCAAATAATGTAATGCACTTCTAGCCAGCGAAGAGAGATGAATGATGACGATGATCAGTCTGGAGAGGAAAACCACTTTTACGTGATTCTTAAATTACTTGTTCCGTTTTTCTTCGGGCTGCCTAGTTTTCTTGGACAAGGCGAACCAACGGTCAGAGATAGAGAGACGGAATTTCGCACGCAAAGCAGAAGGCTATTCATTCTCTCGGTTTTTCCTGATCAACGATATGTCTGTATGATGCTTTCTGAGCTTGCCGAAATGTAACTCAATACGGAGAGTGTCTTGTACAGTGTTTGTTTTGTTGTTGCATGCTCGCCCACCACCACGAATTCTCTTCCACTCATCTGTCTATCCACGCTAACTTATTTATTTACTATACCAATATAGAGCGATATAGTTTATTCTCTGTCTGTCCTCATAATGTGAATGCGTACTTTCCCACCAGAAGAGGAAAATCAAGTGGAAAGAAACAAAGAATCAACTGTCCATGAGCTTGTCCGTAAAAAGATGGGTGGGAAGGTTGATATGCTAGTAGTAGTAGTTGTTGTACAGCAAATAACTACACCTAATAATGTATTCTATATTGACATGCTTAACGGTCAGGCTATTTAATGCGCCTTAAGTATATTGTATAATATTTCGGATATAATATATGGACTG
>JAQIXX010001267.1:0-36242 GCA_034700605.1 Willowsia nigromaculata
ATTACGGTCTCCTGACCTGTGAGTCCTGCAAAGGCTTCTTCAAGCGCACCGTCCAGAACAAGAAAGTGTATACCTGTGTCGCGGAGCGAAATTGTCACATTGACAAAACTCAGAGGAAACGGTGTCCCTATTGTCGCTTTCAGAAGTGCTTGGAAGTTGGAATGAAACTGGAAGGTAAGCTATCATTTTTATGGTTATTTTTAAACGCATACGACATATCCTCTCGCATACACTTTTTCTCAGTGATCATCCACAGCCAGTCTCCATTTTCACTCAACCAATTACTTAATTGAAAACGCATTTAAAATATTTATTATTATTACTCAATTAATTGCAAGCTATCCATCTCTCAGCCACTCTATTCATATTTCTCAATTTTTCTCATTCCCTTTCTTTCTGCGTTTGCTCTCGTCTCAAAAATATCTGGAACATCCATATTCCATCCAATAATCCAATCCAGCAGCAATTCATGCATGTGATGTGGCGCACGCTCGCACTCGATTCACAAGAAGATCTATCTGTGAATTCCTCTGAAAATTTATATTGCTACTATTATTATGACGACTGTGTGAGGGAGGATGGTGGTTCATGTACTCGTAATAACCATCACAATGCACTGATTTATTTTGGTGGTGGTGCTGCTGCTGGTGTAATAGTAAATTGAGGATCAGTATCGCACGCAAATTTTGCATTGCAATTCTCTCTCTTTCTCACTCGCAGTCAGTCAGTTCAGTCAGTTGTTGTCCTCATTATTTGACTAATTCACTGACAGCAAATTCGAGCTGCTGAAGCGGAGTTGTGAGTTATATTGAGATTTGAGAGTAGAGAGAGCCCCAAATAGATAGAGAAAACCAGAGTGTCGGCGGCTCTGGTTGTTGGTGATCTGGTTTGATTTGTCATGTCGTGCTGCCGTGCTGCTGCTGGTGATATGACCCAACTGGCTTCCATATAAAATCCCCATGCAAAAATGGATGACATAATAGTAACGAATTATCGTTTACCAATTGTAACGTAACAATGACGAGAAAAGTGCAAGTTTTTAAGAATGAAATATTTTTGTTTGCAAAATGTTTCAGAATGAAACGTAGCTGCAAAATCGCTGTTCTATTGTAGGTTTCGTGTGATAACATACCTAATACACTTGCAAGGGTTCATTGAAAAGACATGTAATGTATTTATGCATTCATGCAGATCACTTTAAAATTGAAATGTAGATCATCTCCTTTTTTAAAGTGAAGACGGAAAATTGGTAGTGGTGGCGGCGATAATGAAGGTAACGATAATAATTGTATAGTTTGTGGAGTGAAGGATGAAAAGAGATGGGATTTAAGTTTGCGTTTTAAAAAGTTACGCAATACCCTTCGCCATCATCATCTTCATCATTATCATCCTCCTCTTTGCCATTCATTGTTGTTGGTAGAGAGAGAGAGAAGAGTGCTGTTGTAAGCAAAAGTTTTAGAAGAAGGTCTTCGTTAAGGTTGCAAAATTTATGTGCAATGGCATGCCCAAGAGTATCTATGGGGTTGTTGTCGTAAATGGAAAGAAGGCTGCGATTTAAAAGAAGAAGCTTATTCAGGACTAATCACCAGTTCTAAATAGAAGATGAAAGACGAAATGTTTGCATTATAGCTTTATATTTTTATTGGATACGTTTGGTGGCTCTTCATGTACCTATTTGGGGTTTTAGGTGATGATAAACTGGCATGTATGAGCTTCTAGTTGTGTCATTGGGGAATAAATTGAAAATTTAAAGGGAGAGCTTGAAAGGTTTGGAAAAATAAGAAAATGTAGGGCGTTATGGAGTCATGGAGCCAATCAATAAATACTAGTCGTTGCAAGTATCTAGGAACCAGATTAAGCTTCGACTTTTTCAGTGATGTTCTGCTCAGAATGACTTTCAAAAGTATTATAACACATCCAGATACAAAATCTATCTGAGCAACGTACGCAAAACCATTCAAAATTTTTTAGCATAACATCAATGCGTAATTATGTTTATTTTTTATTTTAATCAAAACTTGCACTGCAAATCCCAATTAAGTTTTAAAAATTGTTATGCGTTTCTTTACAAATAATCAAATTTCAAGACAGATCAAGGTAATGGGTTGAAAGATTCGAAAACGTCTTTTGCATGATTACTGCTATACAATTTTTATATACTTAATTAAACCTTTCGAGTTTCCGTTATCCTTACGCTTGTTTTTAATAAACTTACATTATCATTTTACACTCTTCTATTACATTTTCATCCGATAATGTTGCGTCATTATTAATTTGTTTTGTCCTCTTCCACTCCACCCTCACCAAGTTTTGAAGGTGGTGTTGCCCTGTATGAACTTGCTTTTTTAAAGCCTTAAGTAACGAACGGCTTATGAAAGATATGTTTGTCTGTATGTCTCACGCCTTCTGTAGTTGTATTGTATGATTTTTTGGTTCATTGCAGAAAGGAAAAAATGACAAAAAGCTTTTTAATGTCGTACCGGCAATAGAAACATAATAAATCTAGAAAAAATCTAAAAGTAAGCATCGTTCCTCATACCTCTATATGCAACCGCAGGTTTAACTCTATTTACTTATGCAAATTGAAAATTTTTGCACACAAGTTGAAACCGACCTAGTCATTATAATATTTTTCCACTCAGACAAACACATACACAAACAGACACAATGACATTATGCATGTGAGATTACATAATCGTAATAATAATAGTATTTTTAAAACCAAATATACTACGTGAACAGAATATGTAATACCATCACCATCCTCATCCCTTTAAAAAACAGCATATCATCTAAAAGATAAGCTTTCCTAATACCAACTCATACATGAGATTTGAACCGAGTTGTAAGCACGATTATCATTCATCATTACCATAATAACCATTTGTTTATCTCTCTTGTTTACTTTAGGCACTCTCTGGTGCCATATTAGTATACGTGAACGTAATATAGTGCCTGTGTCAGTGACAGGTATATTTTCATAGGATTCTTCTCCTTTGAAAAGCATACAGAACGTCTATTTGTCTACACTTTTGCTCACCTGCTGGCTTTCGTGGTTTGTACCGAAAGAAAAGGGATGCACATCATTTTTGTACGTTGCTCATGTTCCTTCATTTCAAATTCAAAATCAAGGGAGATTCCATAATGATCATTGCAGGTGTGCCTTCGTTTATATGATGCTCAGGGTATTTTTTGTCTAAATGTGTTGTAGAACTCACATATGAGACATTAGTTTTGCAGATAGGGAGGGTAATTTTTTTTGAAAATGAAAGTTTAAATCAGGACGTTATTTATTTAAATAACAACGTTACTTGCTTTAGGTTATTACAACATATTATAGCGTGTCATGTTTACATTAGAATTGCATGTGCGCTTTATTATCTATCATTAATACAGCGACTACTAGTACCACCAGCTAATATTACCGAAAGGAACGAATGGTGCGAAAATGAATGGCTAAACAATCGTCATGTTTTAAGCTATTGTCAAAAAATACGAATGGAAAAGTGCGTGTGTATGTGTGTTTATGCGATAAATGAACTATTGCGTAAGAATGAGCACTTGGCTGTACTCCCATCCAAAACCTGACTTTTGTCTCTTTGTAGTTAGATAGATTAACCTGAAGGAATAGAATGACTTGACTGGTGCTGAACGCGTACCATGCATCAACAAAAAACTATTTACCAGTTAAAAGCGAGCCAAAATGGATCTGCTATCTGCTGCTGAAATTGAATCAGTTTTAAGAACATTTGATGCACAATTGAAAGGTTTAAAATTATTCGACAATACAAATACTTGTAATTTTCACAACAGGAATTCCTCCTAGTTTAATTACTAGAACGTCGAAGAATACGCAAAATCATTTTTAGGGTATCCCCAAATGCTAGATTAAGATCAGTTACAATGCAATTTCACTGAAAGTTACGTTATGGGTAAAAATTGGGGATATACGATACACAAGATAGTAGCGTATGAAGAGTTCAATTACCATAATAATCAAAATATGATATATTCGAAATTTTGATTCCAATACAAAGAATTTGTTTGAGTACATTTTGTATTAGTGGTTCATTCTATTAATCAAAGACTACAGAGCGTTTTGCGTGAGAGTTTATTACACATATTATAAGTTGTATTGCTGAATTAACCTGCTTAAAATTGAGCATGTAGCTTTTCACGCATATAGATAATCATTTTGCAAATGAATGTTACGATTTGCTACAATTTAAGATTTTTTAAATAATTTCATGTTCAACTTTACTACACAGTCTCCCATGATTCCAGTTGATGTACATATTCATGAAACATCAAAACTCAGCCAAGAACTGTAACCATATTATGAAAAATCAAGAAGAAATTCAATTTGATAGAAGTGTAGCCCCAGATCGTAATCCCAGTAATACAAATTGGTCGATTTGCCAAGCGCCCAAAAGCTGCCAAAAATATGCGTTCAGGATTATCATTGTTACCTCTACGTGCACCATCGTTATTGCGCACGCATAATATGCATACCTAATCCTTCATCGCCTCAGGCTACATAATCATAATCACCATCATCCCTAAAAGTTAAATAATAACTAACGCCTTTACATGCAGTAATACTCCCTGACTCTACGTACAACATCGTTACTCCATCCCACATAAATCGACTAACATTGCCATTAACTCCACACTAAGCAGTTTTCGTCTACCCAGTTTTTTTAGCAGTACTCACTCGCTCAAACTCTCATTCACTTTTTTCATCCAATCTTCTCTGTTAACTTCCCTCAAAAATGCTATTGTACCCAGAGAGTATTAAGCTTTTGCTATAAAAGCTAAACAAAACACAAGACTCAATTTTTTCTCGCATTTTGTATTCCCATTTGGAAAATATATTTCTACTCCACTCTAAATCCACTTCTTGCTGCTGCACTTCTCTGTGTGTAAAATAGTCAGTCAAGTCAGAGTGTTAGTTTTTTGCCGATCACGATGATGATGATGATGTATGATGGAATGTGTGTCATGGTCGCAGCAGCTCAGCTAACACAGAGAAGAGAGCTCAGCTCTGCTTTTTTAGCACACATTCGCATTTTTTATTTCACGACTACACGAACAAATGGCATGGTATACTGCTCTATAGAGAGCGAGAGTGGTGGCATGGTAATGTCGTGTCATGAGAAGGAGGGAATACCTACAAGTGCATCTCTCTGAGTATATGAAATGATGTACACGCGAGAGCAAGGAACAAAAAGGATAATATCATGGAAGAGTATACAAAAACATCACGACAGCATGTCCCACTGACTTTGCTGAAAAATCCAACAACAACAGAGGAAAACGCCATGCTTCCATCCTAACAATTGGGATATGAGTTTTGTTCGTAGATAGAGATGGATATATAGGTATACACACGCTGGTTTTGCCTTTGTTTGCTGACTTATTGTGAGTAGAATAAAAGGGTTGAGGAGAGCCCAGTCTTATAAAGATTTTGTCGTATTGACTTTTCCATTCCAAAACGTCCTGTAGTTTTGTACGAAAAATTGTCATGCTTGCTGGTAAGAAATTTTCAAGCAAAAGAAGAAGTGCATAGTTTGATGCAGTGCTGTGTATACTGCTATTATTATGTGTGCTCATGTGGAGCCCGTAGTACATGGTAATTCCTTTTTTTTATTAGGTTGAGTGGTAGGAATGATGATGATGAGGTTCAACTAAAAAAGAAGAAAATTAGGTTGCTGGTGCAATTTGCATTCTCACTTTTTATTGTGCCAGGGTAACATAACTGCTGGGGAGAGATGAGAAAAGAAATATTAAAATGGATGCTTGATAATCAATTTGTTCCCATATTGTCCTTCGAGATACTGATGCGTGTGATAATGATATGATTCGTTGTATTCAGGACGTTTTTCAATATTAATGCTAATTTTTAATAAAATATTATATTTGCAAGAGTCAAACCAAGCCTTACATTTAAACATATATGTTTTCCACCGCATATCTAAAGAAAGTCAACAATCTTAAATGAGGAAATAGATGGATAGCAGTACTATTTAAATGAATTACATTAACATTGTCTTCAATATTAGGCTCAATGGAGAAAACAAGTTCAACGTACAATAACTATTCTTTGAGAAACTTTATTTCAGTCAAGCAAGTTTCATACAACAAGAATCCAGCCTTCATGAATAGATTTGTTTGAACTTGAACGAAGCAAAGAAGGAAGTACATATAATATCATGGTTTAGAATGGAGGTACTGAAGGAGTTTCAATTGACAATTAGTAACAAATGTGTGTCTGATTATTGTAATTTCAAACAAGTGATAGAGCACGAAGACATTTAAAGTTGGCTATTTTGATGGGGCGATATTTTTAGCCCAAAACCAAAGTATTTGATTGAACGTAGCTTTCCATAAAACGGTTTTTGTACCCAACTTTTGCCAAAAACGGAAAGCATTTAACTTTTTATGAGAATTCTCCTTTGCAAAAAATCTGATGCTAAGATAGTAACAAACATAATACTAACTGACAGTAAAGAACGTCTTGACTTTGGCAGAAGATATTGTGCGTAGTATTTTTATGCTAGGTATTTATTATATGATTTGTGTTGATTTTTTTGCAAGAAGGTTTTAATTTAATATGGCTTCCCTCTTCGTCTTTATCCCTGGAAGTAACTTATTTCATTCTTCGAAACGTAGTGAGCAGGAGTATAAAACCTTGCTCTTCATTTCTCTCCAAATGTCAAGAAATATGTTGTCATGACAAAGAGAAGGAAAAGCCGGTACAAAACAGATGAAATATTGGCAGCAACTTTAATGAAACGTATTTCAATACAAACTCATTAGAAGCGTAAAATCTCTTTCGAATATTTGTAAGATTTCTTTTAATAATCTCTACTCACTTATATAACCCACAAAAAAGAGTTTTTAGGACTTCCAATCTCATTTTACTGCTGGATATTTGCAGGAGAACAAGCCCATGAAATCAATCCTATCATAAATATAATGAGCATGTATGTAATCACCGCTTTTGAAAATCTCGTATGATGCTAAGCATGCTTCAATAAGTAGAAAGATGATTGGTACCTGACGCTGAGAGATGTATACCGGCACATAATAATATGCCGCAATAGAAAGAACTAATCCCCTCTCATTCCAACGACATAATTGTCCAACGCTGTTTTAGCGTCTGATGATTTTGTAGCACAAAAATACTAACCTATTCCAAAGCGACCATGATGATAGCGCTGTCTCTTTGGCTCCTCCAACTTTGCTGGCTTCACTGTGCTGCTGTTTAGTATCAATGCTGGCATCATGATGACTATGTGTGAAATCGTGAATAACGAATGACTCTGACAAAAAAACTGTGAGAGTCAAAGAGACTGACTCAACGCAAAACGCAACCCTTTCGCCATTTTAAGAAAAATAAAATCTCGGTCGCAGATTGAGATAGCTGGTTATAGAAAGATATAAGTTGGTAGAATGGGGCTTGTGTACACATTTTATTTAAATTTTTTAGTCCTCAGAACGATATTGACTCTAAATATTTAAAAAATGCAGCAAGTTTTGCTTTAGATATTGTCTAATGATATTATAATAATCATGAGCGCATTGAATAAAGATTCATGTTTTTTCTCTTTAGTTCAGCCATTGAAAAAAATGTTCGCATTATTAATATCATTATGTATTATTATAAACCACAAAACTTTTGTGTATCCTGTTGTTAACAGGCTCTCTGGCTGTGCTCATGTAATAAAATGAGTTACGTGGCCAAGTTCACAACAATGCACTCCATTTCTTATGACAAGACATTAGCACGACAAGACGCACGATTCACTGACTGTATTATGAGCTGAAGTAAGATTTGACGGGCGGCTTTACCTTATCATAATTTCGTTCATTTTATTATGCAAAAAGTGTCTACCCTTTTGATTCCTAAAGCTCACAGGTAGGCAGTCATTACACATTATTCTTCAGATAGGTATATAATCTTTAAGAAAAACAGTGACTGAGATTCTCAGACTGAAATGTTTTGCCATTCTGCTTCAGAAAAAGAGATTTGTATTTTTGAAGTCCAATGTTATTTCGTCAAGCCAAGAGATTTGCTGACTTTGATGATGATCACTGCTCTGCAGTCCTGCTGAGTCAGCGTGGCTGTGAGACAGATGAAGAAAAATTGTGTTGTGGTAGTACAGAACAGACAGAGAGATACATGAGCGATTTTTGAATAGAGAAGTAATCAGAATTGGCACGACTTTTTTTGCTCCTTTGAGATGGAGATGACGATAATAATATGCAGTATGAAAAATAAGAGTTGAATGGGAGATATTGGCCAACATCTTCTGGCCGAGATAAGAAAAACAAAAGTGTATTCAAAGTAGATTGAAATGATCATGATCACTGAGAAAAAAATTGTATGGCTCATAATGTGATTTTAGCGTGAAGATAAATTAACCGAATGAAAATAGCCTCCGGCACAATATTGTTTATGATTCTTCCAAAAAAGCGTGTTTCCACGGAAATCTAATGATTTTTTAAACATCTTTAGCTGTACGAGCGGATAGAATGCGTGGTGGACGCAACAAATTCGGGCCCATGTACAAACGCGACAGAGCACGAAAGCTGCAGCTACTCAGACAACGGCAACTCGCCGCCCAGCAGGCCCGCTCCCAAGGGCTCATTGTGTCCGACGTCGTTCCCCTCACCTACTCTGGCAGTTCCGGCTATCTTAACCAAGGCGTGACCACGATCAAGCAGGAGATTCAAATACCTCAGGTGTCTTCGCTAACATCCTCTCCAGACTCCTCCCCCAGTCCTCTCGCAGGTCTTGGTATGGTCAACGGTGGCGGTGGAGGTCCTGGAGGTGGTGGCCAAAACAATATCTCCTTGTCAGATCCCAAACTGTGGGCGTCCTCATCCACCTCACCGAATTCATCGTCAAATCAAAAGTCCAACAACAACAACAACCAGTTTGCTTACGATTCCACGAGTAATCCGGGCAGTAACCAGGGCAACTCTGGAGGCATGCCTGGAGCCAATTCACAAGGCGGCGGAGGTAACGGTGGTAACGGAAGTTCGTCGCAGGTACGCAAAGTAATCATGAAAGCCATAGTACACAATTTCACACTATTAATTCATATATTTTCTATAACTGCTCATTATTTTTATATCGAAATCTACATTATTCATTCTCGATTTTCTTTCACTTTGTGTCATTGTGTCCACCTCTCCTTCGCAAAAAATCTCTGACACTTAGCTCTTATTCAATTACTGCTTATCGCCACAGGGCAACATGGTTTCCGTGGTCGGTGGGGATAGCCATGGGTCATCATCAGGTCAGAATACAAGTAGTGGTTCTAGTACTATGGGTGGGAAAATGCCCCCGCTTATTCGGGATCTAATCACATCCATCGACGACAAGGAATGGCAGCACTCCCTCTTCAGTCTCCTCCAGAATCAGACGTACAATCAGTGCGAGGTGGACCTGTTTGAGTTGCTGTGCAAGGTGCTCGATCAAAATCTTTTTGCACAGGTGGACTGGGCTAGAAACTCAATATTCTTTAAGGACCTTAAGGTAAGCAATGTGTTTCGAGCCATTTCAAAATATTACCTCTTCTCACAATCATCACTTGTGCATTATGCAAAAGCGTTTCCACGCTCAAACCCCAAACCATAAAAATAGACTGGTTTAACCTTCGACACAGATTTTTTCCCTTTTTCTTCTTCCCACTGACCCTGGAAATGCTGTCAAACAATGAAAACAAATATGCCATTTACTTCCCTTATAAAATGGCTTGAATGAAAACGAAAGGGAAATTACTATGGCAATCCTATAAATAACCATTTATTATTGTTGTATCGTAAAATAAACAGAGGACAATTCTACATCGTTTTACAATGCGATACAAAATCCATTAATGACATTCTATACACTTGTCGCTATAAAGGAACGACAGACCCTTAAAAATAAAACTGCCATACTGAAACATCATCGTCCATATTCTTTTTTTCCACATAAAAATGTCACGCCATTCATGTTCAATAGTCATGTCATCATGTCATGTCACCAAATAAATAGGAACATATAGGTAGCTTACTAGCTCATACATCTACTATTTTTATCACCAATCAACATAATTTATTATTTCGTCTAGTTATTTGGGCTATCATCATCATCGTTTTTTTTTGTCAGTAGACTACTTATCCTACTTTTTTCCCCTGAGCACCTACCAAACAAAAATATGGCTACCAATCTCAATAAAAATGGAATGCCAATAGCAACAACACTAAATCACACTTTTTTTTATCACCTCATAATAACATTCCCATTGGCTATACATATTATTCGGTACTGTTGCATTATTGCATCCCTTTGAAAAATATCCTCATTTTGATTGTGAACCAAATTCACACTATTTTTCTATTAGCTATTTTGAATGGCAAGTTTACTTCTAAATCCACCTAGAACCTTTGTGCTAACCACCTCCTCCTCCTTCTTCCACCCTTCCACCCACCCAATTTACAATTTCGCGATTACATTGTAAATCCTCCAATAACATATCATTATGCATTCTAACAATGCATACGGAATGCATACACAAGTGTATCTACACGCATTATTTTGTCGACGATGATGATGACAATAAGACCATTATTTTTGCGAGAGATCGCCTACTTATTTTATAGATATCTGTAGACGAGTCTATATAGGTCCCTTCACTTGTTGTGTAGCCGCCATTATTATATCATCGAATTTACGTTAAAACTAACTGCATAACTGTTATGTAGTTTTCGTGATTGTAGCTCAAGCTCGTATAACAACTGTGTAGTCAACAATGCTTCTGCATTGTTGCCCATGATGATCGCCATCATTACCATGCAATTGTTGGAGAATGCATGTCAGAGTCACTGAGAGTGAATGAGTCAGCCCATGTCTCTATTGAGCTATTCAATATATTCTTCTGTTTTTATATGCGTGCGTGCACCATTGCAATAACCAACTGCATATTATTATGCTATTCACAACGCTGCCATTTTTGTCTGTAACGGTGATATTGTATTCCCTCAAAAAACGACAATGATTGAAGGAACGACACAATAAAAACGAAAGTAAAAGTAAGTCAAGTCAGCAAAGCCAAATACATACACGTATTCAATTCAAGCTAATAGTTTGGTGTTGTGGGAAATCGACAATCTCAGAGTCAGAGTCACCTTGCCGTGTTACCAATTCTCTGTTTGCTGCTAATGCTAATACTTGACTGTTTTAACTGGTTTTTAGCGTGCCACAGACAGAAATAATTTTTGCTAAAACTTTGGCATTCTGATGTGTACACCACCTATATACACATCATGCTCATTGCTCACATATAAATAATCATAATAACAATGAAAACGTGTGTGTGCGAGTTTTTATTCATCTTTTACGATGAATTCTTCTCTCAGAGGATAATGTATGTATGTGCATGTGTGGCACAGAGTATAATATGCTATGGTTTTGGTGGTTATGTCATTGACCCAATTACTCGGATACGGCGAAAAGATGTCAAGGATAGAGAAGAAGAGAGTAGAAAAAAAGAAGTACAAAATCGGGCTAAGGCTTTATTTTTCTGCTATGCACACGACAATGCATGCAAGTAGTAGTGCTACATATTTTTGCACAAAAAACAAATCCCAACATCCACATCATGTGCCGTCGTCGTCGTCGTCATGAGATCAGTGTCAACAGGAGCGGATCTAGTGAAAAAATCTAATGGCAAGTTACAGCATAAGAAAAAAATAGGTTGTTTGAATGAAAATGAGAGTGAAGCGGAGGAGGAGGATGATGATGGTGGTTGAGGAGGAGGATAGAGGATGAAAGAATGGGAAATGGGATTTGGGAACGAACATGAATGAAAATCATAAAACAAGATTGTGTGTGATTTTTGTTATGTGATGCGAAAAAGAAGAATTACATATTTTTTATGGATGACGATGATGATGATGGCGGTGGCTGGGCTCCTTGACATAAATTTGTATTTAGGACTGTGTACAAGTAATAGTTATATGATTATGCAGTTTTGGATTGGATTATTATTATGGGTTGGATATTTTATGGGAAATTGTGATAAAAAATGAGGATGATTGTGGTGAGGAGGAGGTTAACTGGTAGTTGCTATAATATGCTATGGTGGGAAGTAATTAATTATTAATTGTTTGTTTTTTCTCTCTCTATTATTTTCCTTCTCCTTAATTAAAAAATATGTAGGTCGATGATCAGATGAAACTTCTTCAACATTCATGGTCGGACATGCTAGTTCTGGATCATCTTCACCACCGCCTGCACAGTCATCTGCCGGATGATGCGCCCCTCCCCAATGGGCAGAAATTTGATCTGTTGGCGCTAGCCCTACTGGGCGTTCCTGCCAGTTTGGATAGATTTAATGAAATCTCGCTGAGACTGCAGGAAATCAAGTTTGACATGGCTGACTACATCTGTCTCAAGTTCCTTCTTCTCCTGAATCCAGGTTTGCCCCTAGACAAAATCATGAAAGTTGATCATGTCATATGTCACACTCTAAACATATATATGTTTCCAAAAGAATCAATAATTTTGCTTGAAAGCTTGCCTTGCCTTCAGCAATTAGCAAGACATATTACTGCTTGTTCTGGATAGAGTGATCAGACAAAGAGTTTTAACATTCTAGTTTCAGTTTCAAATAGATTTCAGAATCAATTTTTTATTGTTGAATGAATTCATTTGGCTGACCACTCTCATAATTTAACAAAATGCTCTGCTTTGATCACAACTAACAAAGCTTAAATTATATTGCATCATTCTAAATGTGAGACATTCCTATTTCGGTGTGACTCCGCCCGAATATTTTTTTATTCTTTTATTCCATACAATCTTCCATCTCACCCCTTGAAGATGTGAAACAATTGATGAGCCGGAAGCATGTGCAGGAAACGCACGACCATGTACAGCAGTCCCTTCTCACGTACTGCATTAACTGTTATCCTCAAGTTCAAGTAAGCCTCCAGCACATCTTTCGCAAAAATCCATTTCAAAATGTCCGTAAAAAGCAGCTCTTCTAAATGGTCGTATTGCAAACATTTTCTTTCCCCAGGAGAAATTTACAAAACTGCTGACAATCCTGCCCGACTTGAGACAAGTTGCTGCCAGAGGCGAGGACTTTTTGTACTACAAGCACATCAACGGTGGAGCCCCAACTCAAACCCTCCTTATGGAAATGCTCCACGCGAAAAGGAAGTAAAAAAGAAAGTATCCAGAGAGAAGAAGATAAAATTTATCCGTTGTAACTACTATCATCATTTTTACTACTACTCCACCCACTCGCGTATATAATTTTCCGTCATATAACTAAATTAATCTCTTCATCAACAATGAAAACTCTTTCTTCAAACCCATCTCGTCGCCGGCCACCGTTAAAATTTCAATGAAAAAAGGGAAAAATATATCTCGAAGCTTAAAAACAACTTATGTATCTTTAACGAATCAAAAAGAAAACGCGTCTAAGAAATAATCATATAATTACAACATTAATTATAGAGTTTTTCTTCTACAGCAACATTGATTTTAAATTAATTATCTTTTTAAAAAACTTGTTCATTAAAAGTTTTAAGGAAAAAAATTTTTAATTCCCTTTTGAACCGCGGGAACTATTAGTCCTAAAAACCTCTATGTACTATCTTGTTGTATGGAAACCCATCAGTTTAATGGGCCATTACTCGTCTTATGATCTATATCTCTAAGGTTTGTTAAATCGTTTGAAAGCAAGAAGAACAGTGAAAACTTGTGTGTGATGGAATTTAATGACCTGAAAATATATTAATTATAATTGAGAATATACTTCAACAAGAGCTAATTAATCACTATTAGTAGGAAACTGTTTGAAAGATTTTAAATATTTTTAGGAAAAGAAAATGTTGAGATGGTTCAATGGATACATTTTTAAGAGGAAAAAAATTATATAATTTAATCACAGAAAAGTTGAAATATTTGTGCATCATAATAACAGATAACTATTATATAAAAAAATTATACCTGGATAAATATTTTTCTCTGAGAAAAACAAAACCACAGAATATATCTAAACAATTAGGTTTATCTTTAAAAATTACATAAATATACACAGTTATTACCTTAAAACAGTAAAAATAGTTGAGAGAAACGAGGCGTTTGTTCTGATTCCATTTTACATCTCTAGAATTTTAAAGTCTTTTTATGTAGGCGAGGAATGAGTGCGCAAGGCTTAATAAATAAACACACACGCTAAATATTTACATTACAACTTTAATTGAAAGATTTAAACTAGGATGATAAGCTATTTAATTTCTATTGGTAACTACAAAACAAAAACAAAATATACACTACTGTTGATGAAGAATGCGAGAGAAAAAGATAAGCTTGTACATAAACTTATAAATAGATATTTAAAAAACGTAAAGAAAAATAGCGGAGGAAAGTGTGAACACGTTTGCTGTATTATCATAATTTATCGCTAGTTAAGAAATAATTAAGATAAACTTTACACAAGATAAGTGAAGAAAGTGTGTAAAACTTACCGTCAAAACAAATTTACAAAGTAACCTAGTTAAAGTTTATAGTTAATTAAGTTGAATGTTACAACAAGCTCTAGTTAGTTTACTTACAAGAAGAAAATGTTTAAACTGGTAATATAATTTCAAAATTTAATTTGACGCTCGATCTGTGGACCTTTTTACTTTAATGCACTACTGGAGAGAGCGAAAAACAAAGAGAAAGGATTTAGGGATTGAGTTGAGAGAAAGTTTGAAGGGAAAACTAGGGCAAGGCAATTCTGTGATCAATCATTTTCATGAGGTACAGGGGGAACGAAACTTTCAAATTTAAAGATGCAAAATTTCTTTTGAAAACGTGTAAAACATCTTTCAAATCAATTTGCACACAGATCTGTCATAACAGTAATATACGAATCCCTGCCTCATTTTAAAACTTTGGAAAGGGCGTGAATCCTTAAATTTTATTCTTCTTGTTCGTTAAGGTTTTAAAGTTATATTGCTGCCAGCTTATATTATTTATCAATCCTGATTAAGTGTCAATCAAGGTAGGAATTTTTTTAGTGAGTGATGATTAGTGCTTATCGTAAGTAGGAAGAGAAAAAAAGTTTATAATTATTTTTTACTTCAATGTTGTCTTCTTCTATTGTGTCTTATCAAGAAAATTAAGTATCGACAATGTTTTGTTGCTAATCTTTTTCAATTTTTGCAACAATATTTGTTTTTTACTTTAGTTTTCTCTGAGAGAGGGGGTACTTTGAGGGGTAATATGAGAACAATCATTTCTTCTGTATATAACCTTTTTAAAGAGAAATGTTTAATTATCATTTTTAGTTGATTTAATCATCTACCAGTTAAATATATATGTAGCTTGTACAATTTTTTTTAAAAAGTTAAACAAACATGTCGTACCACAGTCGCAGATAAAAAGCATTTGTAATTTTGAAGAGAAGAGTTAATTATTACATGTGAATTAGTAATTGATTTTCTTTTCATTGTAGAAAAAAGGAATGCTTCTTTTTTGTAAAACTTGTAGAAAAAAAACAAATTGTAAAGAAACGAGAATGAACTGATGATATTGAAGAGAAAGTTGTAAATGGAAAGAATTTTTAAAACAGAGAAAGTTGTACAGGTATATTTTTCTAATTATTAGCAAGAGAGAGAGAGAAAGAAAGCAAAAACAAAAGAGAGGTATATACTATTAGAATTATTATGTATAACAATTAATTGTAATTATTGTCAATCAACACCACACACATACACACAACAACACAAAAATGAAATAATCAACAAGAAGAAAGAGGATCATCGTCTATGAAAAGATAGTTATCATTATTTTTTATTTATCTAATATCAAGTACCTCTAGTTATCTAATTATTATGTAATTAATTAACTCTCACCGTTAAAAAATCTATATACAATCACTGCGGCCAGCAAAGAGAATCGTAATAATTACCTATGTTTTTAAATGTTATTTAAATAATACGGAAAAAACTTTTTGTGAGAAAAAGATAAGCAGTTGAACTGTAGTTTTATCATTATTATTATTTGTGGGTTGTTTGTGAGAAACATTTTTTGTTGTTAATATTATTCCTTAGTTATGTAAGTAATTACTTTTTAAGTCTAATTAAATTAATTGTCTTTTTTCGGGGAATTTTTGTTTAAGGGCAAGGGAAAATCTGTAGTATCTTGTGTGGCGTGATTTTTAAGTAGAAAAAATACCGGGATTTTTTTCATTTATTTACTTAGACTTCAAACCGCTGTTTTTTTTCTATTAGCGAAAGAATTGTAACTAAAATAGTATAATATTTATAGAGAGGTAAATCTTAATTAATTATATATATTTTGGGGAATCTTTTTTGTTTTATTTTTTGGGGATAAGTGGTTATTTAAATAAAAACAATCATTATTATGTTTTTCTATAAACGTATAAACTTATTTACTGCTACACACATTTCAAAAAATAAATGAATGATTCATGATGTACCTTTATTTTCTCTTTGTTGTGTTTTTTTCATATCAAAATTCATCTGTTTGTTAAGTGCACAAATTGAAGTTTTATTTAATTAAATTTGCTTCACTGTAAATTGGATATCATAAAATGTTATATAGTCAATATTACTTGCATGGGCTGCTACAACAAAGGTTTTGTGGTAAGCATTTGAAAACATTCCATTTGTAACTTTGCTTGAGCCAATAATTTAAATGTTCAACTTGTTCAAGGATATAATTGTTACTGGTATGGTTACCTTTTATGCTTTAATTGTGAATGCTGAAAATACAACTCACTTTTAATAGGTTAGTCATTTTTAGAAATTACGGGATTGTTGTTGTGTGACTTGTGATTTTTTGCTAAAAAGTTGAAGCCGAGAATGAAAATGATCATCCGTCAAGGTAGTGATATACATACTCGTTTTAGAAATTTGTAATAAACTTTTGCTGCTGTTAATATGTATAAGTATAACTAATTGTTCATAGAGTTCATAAAATAACGGTCCGTGTACATATGTAAAAATGAGTTGACGAGAGAACGAGAAAAGAGAACAATTGATTATTGTTGTGACTGAACCTATATCGTGGTAATGTGTCTTCGTGTCCTATACATACATTATAATAATATATTGTATTTTTTCTAGAAAATTAAGGTAATCTAACATGTAAGCTATATTGTTTTATGGATTTTAATTTAATAAATTGTATGAAACATAGGTACAACAACTTCATATTATCTAATTTTTAAGGAAAACTATTTAAATATAACTTAACTATGTTAAAATGAAAAGCGTTACTTGTGTACTCTGTCTCTATTATACTATACATAAATCACCTATTAATATGCTGCATTTTTATGTTACGATTGAAAAGATCATAAATCAAACTCCTACTTCAGTTGTTAAAACCTACTATCCCATTTCCATTCATATGAAAAACATTGGTTATCTTCTTACTGCTTTAAAAAATTTGAAAGTCAGCTTTCAAGTAATTGTTTGAATACAACAGACACGAGCGCACATGGCCATCTATATCTGGCCGTTTAAAAATAATCAAACTGAGGAATGAAAAATGTACCTAAAAGTATATTACAGTTTAATGATGTAAGGCTATCGCTAATCAAGTAATACTTTTAAATGCTGGTTACAAAGTTTAAATTTAAAAATTACCGTTAAGATTTTAAACCACATACAAATAATTCTATTTAAGAAGATGATATATATGAAAAATATATTTTATGGATAATTAATGATATGATAAACACTTTATGATATTATGACAAAGTATCAGTATATGTAATTGTTCAATTTTTCGTCCTCCGCTGTCTGACCAAAAGAAAGAAATGTAGAAAGCCTAACCCTTAATTTATTTCTATGTTTCTTTATTTTTTGAGCTACCCTCTTCAGTTTTGCTTTCTAAAAATTTGTCCTGGTACAGGAGCATATAAAAAGTTGTAAAATTGTGGCAATTCCTCCTCCTTCGCAAGAATATGTGTGTGCAAAATTGTAAATCATTATAATCACTTTACTTTGACATTTGATACGTTTTTTTGTAGGAAATCCTTCTTTAAATTTACACCCTTCATAAACCCTTGTATAAAATCAAAATTCTGCATCGAAGCCGGAATTTTCCCTGAAGTTTAAACATTTAAAAAAATGCTTATGTATAAACAATCGTACATAATCTATCTATCATACAGTTAATTATACAAAACTATTGACTACTATAATACGTTGTAAGTAAATACAAGTCGAAATTATAAATAAAAACGTAAACCGAATCTCAGAGAAAGTGTATGTTGCTATGTCTCGTATTATGCATTCATTTCAATCTACTTGCTTTCACCGGAAGTGAAAGTGAACTTTTGCATTAAAAAATGTATGACATGACAAAAGCAAATAAATTGAGCATCTTCAAAAAGATTACTGTTTCCGTTGCTTTTCAAATATATATTTATTCACTTCATTTTTCAATTTTAAAAGAATACTTATGCATTTTATCGTACTTCATGAATATATAATCATCGTCATCAAAAAATTTTCTTTTTACGTCTCTTAAACCATTAATTATTATCATTATTACTCTTCATCATCATATGTTTCATTTCTGAACAAAAAATTACACAGTAAATTATCATATTACTCAACTCATAATAATCATGTTTAAAAATTATTATATTAAATTACATTAATTGATTAATCATTAATTTCTTTATTACAATTACGGTACAATAATTATAATATAGACAAAAGTAAATATTTTCCTGTTCTTCCTTTGTCTGTCGGTATAATGTCTGCATGTATTTTTTTTTACATTCCATCTTTTTTAGCTTTACTTTAAGTTCTTACCTTAAATGTAGTAGCGTTTTAAAAATTAATAAATCGTTAACATGCAAATTAAAGTTAAACTTAGCAACTATAAACTTGTCTTAATCGAGATTATAAATTAGTAGAATAAATTCATAATCGTAAAATGTCTCCGTAAAGTAATCAAAGTATCGCGTTGTCGCTTCGCTATCGCTGTAAAATCAAGATTTATGGTTTGTTCGGTTACTATGTTACGTAGCACTAGCACCAATCTGCCATGTAGTCAAAGTCTTTGAACAAATTCTGGTGAACGTCGGTCAGGGGATATGGCTCTTTTGGTGGGGTGAGCACTGGCTTCTCTGAGGTGAACTCTTCATCAAAATTGGACACATCCTCCATGCACTTTACAGTAGGAATAAATGGCGGCTTCACCTTTCTCGCGAGCAAGTCATCCCAGTGAATATTCCGGAAAAAGGCTTGCTTCTTCACGTCCTCAGCGTCACGCTCCGAAGAGCCCAGTCTGCGTTCAGGATTTTTACGGAGCAATCTAGTTCAAAGATGTTAAAAAGGCATAAGTTAAATGTTAAATTAACAAGTATATAAAAGCAACTAGTACATTTTTTAACACTGCAAATTCTTGAGCACTGACCTTCTCATGATTGCAATGGCTTCCAATGACAACGACCTTGGATAGCGAACCTCTTCGTAAACAATGGCATCAAAAACTTCCTCTTCATCATCTCCCGGGAATGGACTTTCTCCCACAAGCATTTCATAAATAAGAACGCCCAAGCCCCACCAATCCACGGCACGGGTGTAACTTGGTTCCGTAAGTACTTCTGGTGCTAAAAATTCTGTTTCAAAGATATAACAACAATCATAATTGTTTAATTTACTAAATTACTATCCCTCGTAGATGCACTTTACACTGAAATTAACATACCCGGTGTCCCACAAAAAGTATTTGTCCTATCCCCAAATCCAATCCCTTCTTTGCACAGTCCAAAATCCGCCATTTTTACATATCCTTCCGGATCTAGAAGTAAGTTATCCAGCTTCAGATCCCTGTAAATGATCTTGTTCTCGTGAAGAAACTGCATTCCTAAGGTACAGAATATACATGATTATTCAAGGCATGTGAAAATGCAAAAACATTAATCTTACGAACATATGCAAAACATGAGCAGACAAGAGTACCTGTTGGATACTCGACTGGTCTGAACATGAAAACCTTTTGTTGTACACTTTTCAGAGAGAGTATCAATTCTCACCTAACGTTACACAAGCTGCATAGAAAACTGCCCTTTCCTCGGTAAACACATCGGCATGAATGTGCATCATCAGGTCTCCACCAGCTGCGTATTCCATCACAAATATGACATGCTGCTCGGTTTGGAAGCATGCGAATAGGTTCACCAGAAACGGATGACGAACGCTGTTGGCCACTTCGAAAATTCTCTTTTCTGCAAGGAGAGACTCCACTTCCTCTCGTGAGATAATATCACCCTTCTTTAACGCTTTCAGTGCAAAGTACTCGCCTGTGTTCTTGTATTGGGAAAGAATCACCTGGAAAAGAAAATGATTTGTTGAACAAAGACAGTTATAATGAGTACGGTCATACTTGTTAGTCCTGAATGTAAACGCACCTTTCCGAAATGCCCTCTTCCAAGCACGCTTATCAACCTAAAGTTATCAAAACTCATTTTACTCGATGGTGGCAACTTGCTGCCTCTTCTAGACTCCATGGCAAATGCATGATCCAACGCTGTCCTCGGTGGTGGGGGAGGGGGAGGTTTTTCAGATACTGGAGTCTACAAACAAGAGCGAAAGATAAGAACACACATATAAATAAAAAACATCCGTTTCAAAGAACACGATCAAACACCTAAAGCTTTTCACACTTAAAGAGGTATGATGATATCATCAACCATCGTCATTATTTCATTTTTAACATCGCATTACAAAACAGAGCCCGCAAAACTAATTTACAGCGCAATAATGAAAAAGCGACATTATTTTCTTCTTTTTTATATATACAAAAACCAAAAAATAAGGAAGAGAACCGTGACCATGATCTCTTCAACATGACAATGGGTTAATTCTATACAAGTCTTCATCGTTCATAATATATACACATATTTAATATTTGCATTTGCAGCCGCAATCCGTTGCTTTTTATTTACACAAACAAACAAAAAATATTTATTTTTTTACAAACAGAAGAGGAAGCAAGAAGCCATAGTTTTCAAAGTAGGTCATACACATACATGTAGTGCAATATTCAGCATTTCTATTTTTTAAAAATAATTTCCCCGTTCTAGAGTGTCCATCATATTTGATAACTAACGCCCCGAGAGACGGACTAAGCATGTTAATAAAAATTTATACAATTTTTTTTGTTATTTCTGGAAGAAAGAGCCGCGTACTTTTGTATGAATTATATTTTGTTACGGAAAAAGCATATATTAATTGATCAAAAGATGTTCGGAAAATTAGAAGTTTTCATAAACTCGTTCAGTTGTTGTTTTTCAGGTTTAAAAGAAAATGAGTGAGCACATTAAAGAGGATTAAGTACGAAAATTTTAAATACGGCAAAACAAAGGTTTCGTTTTGAAAGGAAGTAACAAGAAGATTTTTGTTGTTTTTGTGTATGAAAGAAAGTGTACCTCAACCTCATCATCAGGATAGTCGATAAAAGGCTCAGCACTGTCTGCTTGATCGCCACTCAATGAGCCAGCGCCATCCAAGCAATCATCATCATCATCATCAAATATCTCATACACTTCTGATCCATCCAGTCTCATATCCAATTTTTGCATCAAGCTCTAATAATCATAATCCAACGAAAAACGAAATGATAATTTTAGAAGACAACAGTGGAAAAGTAGAAAGAAACAAAAAGATGATCAAGAAGCGAAGAAAAAAACCTTGAAAAAGAAAATATCAAAAAATGTTTTCGTCTTTTGTGGATCATATAATTACCTATCCATTGCGATGCGACGACGTGATAATTACAGTAGATACAATTAAATCAAAAATCCCAAATAATAATTATAACATAACTTATTATTACGGAGCAAAACCCAATGTAATTGCTATACAAATAAAATGAATGATAAAACCATGCAAAATCAATATAAAAACGTATCCAGGAAACAAAATGTAAAAAGGAAAGAAAAAGGACCAAGATGCATTCTGTTGCTCCCTATAAATGTCTTAAGTTTGTCAATGAAAATATTTGAAAGAAAGCGATTTTGGTTGCTGCGCGTTAAACTTGCCAAGAATTTTCGTTTTCTGCGTCTTACCCCCAAATCCGCTTCTGACGGCGTGGTGACCACAATAGGGGACACCATTTTGTTACTAAATTGGTTCGATGTGGGTGTTCCCGGAAGGACTTCTACTCGGGTTGCTGTTTTATCCGGGCAAAATGTCACCATTTCTGGGGTCTTCACCTCCAAAAAGACGTCAGACTTTGAGGGAATTTGTGAAAAGTCAAGTTTGGGCGGTCTGGGCGGTGGTACTACAGAAGCAAATTGAATAGTTCACCATTATAACTTGGAATCGAGCATGAATCAATTGCGATATTACGTATTTTGACGCCTACCTTGTGACTGGTTGTTATTGAGTATATTAGACTGCCAACTAGGATGCTGCGGTTGTTGCTGCTGTGGTTGTGTCGGAGTATGGTGGTGACTCGGTTGCTGCTGAGGATGAAGAGGTGGATGATGCCCTTGGTGCAATGAAGAATGATGATGATGTGAACTAGTGGTGCTATTGGCAGAGGTGGACGTAGTTGGCGGAGGAGGGGGATGCTGAGGGATGTTGCTTCTTTTTAGAAGCCTTCCCCAAGTGGCAACGTTGATATTGAGTTGAGTAGGTCGTGGCACATTTTTTCCTTGCTGCTTGAATATTTTACGCTGTCGTTGTAACCTTGGCCGTCTTGAGATCATCGGGTTTAAAAATTTGATTTCTGCAAAGAGCAGTCCTTGGGGTTCCAACTGGAGAGCCATCCCGTGCCGCACGTCATCAATGAACTCTTCCAAACGGAGAAATTTCACGGCGCAGAGGGATCTCCAGTCACGCCAGTAAATGTCGATTTCCAGCTCTCGCGACTTGTCCAAGTCAATACTGAATCGTTGGTCCCATGCTTGCTGAGAACAGGACTTCCACGCTGTTTGCGCTACTGTTTGATTGTCCAGTTTTAATACGGCCATAATTTCATCTAAACAAAAGCAAACATGATTAGTTTCATCGAACCAATATTCACATTAAAAATAACCACCTCACTTGATCTGAAAAAATTAAATTAATCACTGGAACAAATTTGAACATTATGATGCTGTTATAAATTCATGTTTCTCATCAATCAGCTCAGCTCACCCAATCAATAGCTTTTACACTAAGCTAAAGCTACTACTATTAACCCCATTAAGGGAGCAAAAAAAGTGTTTCCTTCAAAGAAACTGAAAGTAACTACAGGAAGAACTACTACAGGAGGTGCTACTCACTACTACTCACTAATCTAATATAATATTGATATATGTATATTGTATATTAAACAGCTTGATTGCATGCATGCCATATTACTAATTATCTAATTACTGTAAAGAGAGTGCATTGATTTAAGAAGTGAAAGATTTAATGTATTTAATATTTTTAGAGTGTTGATAAGCACAGCTTACGTCTGGTATGCTCGTCAGTATTATCAAAAGAAGCACCAAAGCATCCACCTCCAAGGGCACCACCACTAGCTGAACCGACGGCACCACCAACATTAGCAGCAGTAGTAGTGGTAGTAGAACGATCAATTTTTGTTACAAATTAATTAATTAATTAATTAATACTAACATTAACCAAGAGTCATAATTACATTTAACTAAAATTTGCATTAAGAGAATTAAAAGCATATAAATAAACAGAATCATTACTCTCCCAGAAAAAAAATAGAGAAAAAAGTGAAGAACTTGATTAAAGTTAATGAAACATTTTCAAACAAAATATATAAGCATTAGTAATTTTAGGGACTCACTGCTCGTTTCATCCTTGATACTATAGGATTTGCTAGAACTCCGTCCCGTCACTCCTTTCATAAATGCCTTAAGATCTGCAGGACTGCTGCCGCTATCCCTCGATCTGGACCTTCCCGGTACCTCCTCCAACAAATCCTGACAGCCCATCAATCTCACCTCCAATTTGCCTGTGACTGCGGAACACTTGTTGAGCTGCGTTGTACTGAGGCGGTGACTGTGACTACTGTTACTGTTGCTATGGTTGTTCTGATGGGGATGGTGGTGAGAATGGGGATGATAGTGGCTGTTCGAGTGAGTGCTCGCGTTTGATGAGGATGTAGAGGAACCTCCTCCATACTTGGTTTGCTGAGAGGGTGAATAGGAAATAGGGCTGAGAGGATAGTTGCTATGGAGATTACCACCACCCACGACTATGGGGCCACTAGTCAGGTCAAGTTCTTGGCGAAGGAGCTCTTTCGATTTGTGAGAGTCTGTGCGCAGCTCGTTGATCCGGGTTTCGAGAGCGAGACGAAGTAAATCGATTTTTTGACTGGCTTCGTGTAAGCTACTTTGCGCCTGTAGAAAATTTATAAATCATTCATTTAAAATACATTGATTTATTGACAAATATTTTAACTACCTACTAGTGTGAAGTGTGCGTGTGCCAATCGCCAAATAAACAAATTGCCGTGTCTTAACATTTTAATTATCAACTGGTAAACTTGATTTATTAATGTAATTAAAGTTATTACAAAAATGTTTTAATTATTTTTCTCTTTGAGAATTTTAAACAATAATTAATTATCGTTAAACGTAGTGAAACTTTTCACTTGATATATTTAAATTATTAGTCTGCTCCCTTTGCTGCTGCCTCTTCCAAACTTTCCCCGATCCTGCAGATCCTGTCAAAGATTGACCATCAAGCTGTCCCAGAGATAAGGCTCTTGCTCTCCCAGCTCCAGCTACTTGTCGACCAGTCTCTCTATCTTCTGTCATTAGCTCAGAATCATCCAGTACATGTTCCTTGGAACCACTTCTCCCTCCTTCAAAGTAGCTTCTGCAGTGGTCACAAGTGCAACTCGGATTTTTGGTCGGTCCGGGAATATGATGACCTGGTTTTCTTAACCCTCTAACAACTGTTCCAAACTTTGCGGCAGCATCTAATCTAGACATTGAAACTTCCGGACTGTCCATAAATGGAGTAAGCAGCATCTTTTCTTCATTCTCATGTAAGTTGTAAGATGGATACGATAAACGCTTCATATTTAGAAGATTACTAGCGCTTCCTCCATTTGCTGCACCTGAGGCACCAATGGAGTCCTCTTCTTCTTCTGAAACATCATATCACCAGCAGAGAAAATGAAATCTCACTTTACCCCACTGTCTTAAAATAATAATGAGATGTCAGATGACACGGGTTAACAACATACCTTTCAAGTCAAACTTGCTAAATAAATATTGGAGCCACCATTGATCATTGACTCCTTCGTTTCCCACCAACAAACTTTCATCTAATTCTGCTTGCTTATGGTACTCTGTCTCCTCCACTTTTGTTCCATCAAAATGATAGGATGCAGACATCACAGAACCTGTCGTTGCTTTACTTTCCTTCCAGGATGACGCTGTGCTACTCATCATTTCACTTTGTTGGCCTTCCCCTGCATACCCACTTGCAAAAGAGAATGAACTCGCGGTCGAATCCCTCGATAATCGCTCCTCCCTAATGGACGATGAAGGATAAGTGGTACTTGCTACAGATCCAGATTCGCAACTTTCCCCAGATAAATTTTTCCTTAATGCCAAAAAGTCTTGAGGAAATGGTAGCAATAAATTCTGCTTTTTGATAGAGAAATTGTTTAGCATCTCATCATCGTCTCCCCTTCTTGGTGGAGGGGGAGGTGAAGATAGCCTCTTCTTCTCAGGAGGTGGTCCCTTCAGGGTATTATTATCTCTATCGGGATCATCTTGGCCGCTCTGATTGATATAATGTTGCGGTAATCCACTTTTATGACGCTGATGTTGGATTTTGTATTGTGTCGTGTTATAAACTGTTTGTGGTGTTGATGAGGTTCCAGCGGATGAGTGATTATCATCGTCTGTTGTACTCGCACCAGTTGTTTCAGTTGAGGAGCCAGTACAGTAGACGTCAATGTGAACAGTCCTTGGTTGGTTGGTTTTCTGTTGGTATCTAATAGGCGGTGAGGATTTAGCTCGACGAACGACCGCTGAGGTGCATTCTTTTACTGGTGTTCGGAAAGATTGTCTGGAATGATGTTGCTGTTGTGGAGGATCAGTTGTCGGCGAGTGAGCCTTTATCTGGACCGACTTGAAGGACTCTTTTTGCGGATGATGACCACGTAAATGTCCTTTTAATACACCTGTTCCGTGAGCTGATGGAGGAGACTCTTTTTTCTGAGTTTGGTTATTCAATACGGTCAAGTTTGACGTTTCAGGGTTGACGGTTATCGACGTGAAGTCATTTTTATGAATGAAGGAAGACTTTTGTGGTGTTGATGGTGGTGGAGGTGGCGGCGGTGTTGGGGACTTTACTGACGGAGGTGAAGGCACTGTTTGAGTTTCTGCATCCTTTACGACTATTCTTGTTGGAGGCGGCGGAGGAGCAGCAGCAGTTGGACCGAAGTTTGTGAGATTTTCACTAGAAAATGAGTATTTGGATCCAACTCCTCCTCCAACATCACCATCAAGTAGTGGTCCTGTAATATTAGGATCATTGGACAGCGTTATCGTACAGGTACTTATACACCTCCGACCATACGGTTGGATCACCCTCGCTTTAAAGCTGGAAGTAGGCACTTCCGCAGGAGATTTCCGAGATGTGGATGGTGCAGCATTTGCTCCTCCGGTTCCTCCAAAATTTTGCTCTGTACTGTAGCCACTGTCGCCAACGACTTTGCCACCACCACCACTTGATTGCCAATTATTGTGAAATGCCCGCTGACCTCTTGGCCAACTCTCAAACTTTTGAATCCCCGACTCATCCGGCACAACTTGTGTCACCGTTTCCTTATCACAATTTGACCAGCTATACTGGAACTGAATATTACTCCCGGTAGTTGTCCACTTATCATTTGGCATTCCACTAGTACCGCCCGCCCCTCCTCCAGCCCCACCACCTATTCCTCTCGCCACATAAGTGGTCCGCACCGGTTCAGCCTTGGGGTGAGATATTGTAAGCTGTGCATGCAAACACCATTCCTGAGGGCCCCCTGCCCCTCCTCCTCTTGAGTTCCTTAGAGTCACAGGCGGTGAACTACTATTTCTCTGCGGATGACCTCGGCCAACACCACCGGCTCCAGTTCTTTGACCACTACCACCACCAGACCATTCTGCAGAAGAATGGCCACTTGTATTCATACCACTTTCTCAACAATTCTCAAAACATTTATTTCACTAAGCCAAAGCCAGCAAAGTTTCCACTTAAAAATTATATATCATATCTATCCACTTTAAAGAAAAATTTTCATCTTCCAAAAAATTGCAAGCTTGCTCAAAATTCTTCTTTCTTCTTTAAAAGCTTCTGTTCTCTTGGGTTGGGCCAAGAGCCAAAATTTCCTTCCGTCTATCCATCCGATCCACCAACAACTTACTACATAACACCATCTAACTCATATTCTCTCGCAGACAGTTCCGCATCTGCTGCAAACTTGTTATTTAAAACGACTTAAAAGACTTTGTCGTTCTATAACCCCTTCTATTTTTGGCTATGTGGGACCATGTGCAAAAAACCTAAACTTTTACCTCTCACAAAAAAACAAGGTTTACAGTCAGTGCTACTGCGAAACATCATCATCATCATCATAATGGCAAAGACGCGTTGTAAACTCATTACAGAATCATAAGCTTGATGATGAGGATGTTCTCGTGCTCTCTCATGTGGGGAGTCAGAGTTTAAAAGAGTAAATAAAAACGCATTAGCAAACGCAGCAGGAAAGGAATAATGGAACATAACAAGATCATCTGCTCTCGCATTGAATTTTTCGAACAGTGTTCTGAAAGCAAATGATGTTATCAAACGATCAAGCAGACAAAAAAGATTTGTAGCAAATGAATATATCAGACTGCCGACTGCCTCTACATTATAAATTAACTGATTTTTGCCTGCGCAAGCGAGCAAGTTGAGAAATAAAAATGTCACATGAGAGAGCAGAGCATATATAGCAGACAACTTGACTTTTTGAATGTTTGGAGTTTATGTTCCTTCCTTGGAGGAAGGAAATAAATGGAGAGCATAAGTGCAGAGCTACGAAAGTAGTTTTTGGTGTTCGCAGTTTTTTATCAGATGAGCAATCTTTCTCTCTCGACAAGACGATACAGATCATGCATGATAATGGTGTTGATATGCCTTTGCTGATATTATCATAATGAGACTTGACGAGAACAGTGTCTCAAGGAAAAATGCTGTCAAGGTCGGAGCAAATGGATAATATTAATTTAGGAAGGTTTAATTAAATGAGATGCGCATGATGATGCAAATTGTTTAGCGATTAGAGAAGTTTTGAGCTAAAAAAAGTATTTTAATTTGGCCATGATTGAGTTTAGAAATGGCCCGGAAAATGAGAATTGCTCCGACTAATACAACAGCCCATTCTTTTTTCTTATCAGGATACTGATAATAAAACATAAGGATTAGAGAATACGATATGGGTAATAAAAATGGTTGAATGAAACCGATGCCATGGCTTGAGTATGGGATTCAAAACTCAACTAAATATTGTGGGACTCTGAGTGATGATGTTCTCACTCGTTTAGCTCCTCATATGCTGAATTTTTTTTGGCATTCTAGTTGTTTATGAATTTTTTCGAGACAGGCCGAGAAGACATTGAAAAATTAATGCAGCATGACATATCAGGGTTCTCTTTCTGCAACTAAATTTTTCTTAATGAGATACATAATGGGCGAATGTCGTCATATGCGAATTTGAAAATGCCAATTATTCTTGCAGCTCACAAGTTTTATAATGACACAAAACATATAATCCAAAGGTTACTGCACTGACCTCTTGCAACGCCTTCTTATCCACTGCTTTGGCTGCCTGTAAACTGCGGATGACATTGCGAGCTCCATCTGCTACAGCCTTTTCAATTCGGAGTCGATGACTCAACTCTTCAATCCGGACTTCGACAGGAGTCAAGCCTAAATCCATGGGACGATCTGTGAAACATTGAAAAAACGATTTGTAGTATTCAATGGCAAAGTTTTAGTATTCAATGTTGGTTGAAAAATGAAGATAATCAGTCTGGACTTTATACCTCTTCTGGACGAGAATCCATCGTGAGAGCCTCCCTCCTGACGATTTTGAATACGACCGATTCTCATCCTCAAGTAGTCAATTTTGGCTTTGGAATCTTGATACATTTGCTGCGCATCTGCAAGCAGTTTTTTGTCACGACCACTGCTGTAACTCTGAATCATGTTTTCCGCCCCCTGCTTCACCTTCAATTCAATATTTAGCTGCTTTTCTAAAGATGACAAGCGCTCGTCAAAGCTGGAAACGTTTGCGTAATCCGAGGTGGAGGCGACGCTTCCTGCAAAACCAAACCAAAAATACAAAAGCATTACATAAAGAATTTAGGACAAAGTACATAAATAAAAAAATTAAATCATGGAAATACCTGGTTCATTATCAAGTGGCAGTCCTGCCTGAGTCAAAATAATTTGTGAATCCAACTCCTGCAGCTCTGCTTGCATTTCGTTTAATTTACTATTCGACTTTTTCACGAGGCCTGTCAGCTCCGCTAAACTTTTCCTGTCAGTGGTCACCTCTCGAAGCTTTTCGGCCCCTTCTTTGATTTTGAGTTCCTTCCGGATCTCCCTCCGAATGTGTTCCTTGAGCTCCTCTAGCTTTTGGGGGATGTTTGCACCTCCCCCATCACTAATCTCGTTGAGCAGTCCATATTTGTGGCTGAGCTCGTACAGGGCAGGATGGACAATGTAGTCCCCCTGTGAAATCATAACCAATTTTTCAATCAGTCTCATCTCTAGAAGCTCATTAATGTCAATGTCAACAATTTCCTGCTACGTTACCATTATTGCCACTAGCAGTAGCTAAAAATCTCACCTGATAATATCCTGACGAAGGGTACGACATTGTCTTTCCGTTTCACTACTCGCGTCTTACTGCGTCGTAATTATCTTTATCCTAATTAGATGCGACAGCTGTCAGCTGGGACAGTCACTTACACTAGCAGCACTGCATTTAAACGGTGACGTTCTTTGCTTCAATTGTCACAGTTGACATTCAACAAGTGGTAATAATGACGTTTACACAACTTCCAGGAAGAATAATCGTTAGTCCATCGGTCAAATTTCGCAGCTTATAAAGAAACCTGACCACAAAATCTCAAAACACCTGCGAACCTCACTCTTTTCTTCTGCGAGCATTCACAATCACAATTGAAGTTCCCATACAACCGAGGTTGCAATTGCAAACATTTTTGCATATTTTCCACTTGTCGTGGAGCGGACGGAAGCTATTATCTCAGTCAATTGTTAAACTTATGGACGGCATCCAAAAATCTCTTCCTAACATATCAGCATTTTTAAAAGATAACGCGACCTAGTCTATTTAATTTAATTCGGTTTTAATTCGTCGCTATTGAAAATTGATTGATTCTTCACTTGTCATGTATCGTCACATGAAGAGCACAGATTGATGTTCTGATTGAGGAAATTGATAAGTTTAAATATTTGTAATTCGAAGACTTCAAAGTAGAATTGATGATCCCGCTGCTGATAATTAAGGCACAACAGTGATAAAAGATTAAAGATGATTGCGTAGTTTTGTTTTATCAGTAATTCACAAATTGTCTCAAATTTCCGTCATTCTTCATTATTCCAAAATTCACAGCCATGTTTCTTTTATGGAGAAAATGCTAAACTTGGGGTTGTACACAGGTTTTTGAAGTGCATGAACCGAACCGAACCCCTTCTCCAAATTTAGTAATGTGTATTTCTTTTACGTGAGCACCTTTAAGAGAAGCCTTCCCATACGCCAATATAGCCAAATCTGGAATACAGAACAAATTTGGAACATATCATTAGAAAATTACATGAAAAATAATATTTGGCATTTGTAAAAACTATTCCATTCAAAATGACTTGGTAGCTCAATCAGATCTTTCACCAAGATATTGCCGTTACGCCGGTACTAGCTATTCTAACACTATATACTGCAAATTTGCAGGGATATTGAGAAGCCGCCACTCACCAGACCAATGTCGATGACAAACTCTTTCAAAAATTCAATTTCTGTTCGAATCGATCACTTTCATTGATCATTGCTGATGATGAAGATTAGACAAATGACAGCATTGACAACGATTTTCTCATGGGTCATTAGTCATCGCTGCACCATTAAAATTGCTTTGTCAATTGCAGTGTGCAATTTCTGCAGCAGAAATTATCCGGCTTTCTCTTCCACTCTAATTGCACTCCTTTTATTGGTGCTCTCGCTCCTACCGCTCTTTTTTATTATTCTACAATTATTTTTTAAACGTTAAACGTCAAAGGATACAAATTAAATTTTGAAAATTTGATTGCCACTTTTTCAACTAAAAGAAGAAATGAATTCGCAAATTTTTAACATCTTTCCATTAATTGCACCACAGGGAACATGTAACATTTGCCGTCATTTAATTTTCGTGAGCACTTGTTGCTGCTCATCTTTACTTTTATAAATTGAACCCACATAATTACAATTATTGGCAGCACTTATTCGAAAATTCATCATTGTTAACATTCTCTTAAATCTTCTTCGTCACTCAAAAACCAAAAAAAAATCCTCTCAGCAAAATTTCAATATTTTAAAACAGGTTTTTGAGACAAGTAGCCATACTGACTTGCAGAACAGCACTTTGCAAACCCAGCAATTAAATGCACTCCTGGTTCTAATCAGAATTAAATTTGTCTGCAAAAAAAACTAGCCAAATAAAAAAAAGTAAACTGACCACTCCAAATAACCCTTTCCTCAAGTCATTTTTCCCAATCTCTTTTGATAACCGTCATATTCACAGTTTTTTTAATTAGTGGTCTAACTTCGCCCTAAAAATTTTAACGCCTTGTTTTCTCAGAGCTTCTTCTTCTTCTTCTCATAAAAATATCACCTTATTAAATATATTTTTAATCAGTTCACATCATTTAGTTATTTTTTTTGCACACAACGCACGTACTACCACTTAATATTCTTCATTCTTCTTTTTTCCTTCCTCTTCTCCCCACAAGTAAAACCGACCATTCAGCAGGTAATTATTAATGGATTTTATGGCAATAATAATATTTATACCTAATTAACTTTTTTATCCTCTCTCTCCCCATCCATATCCACCACAGTAGTCAAGTGAGTTTTACATTATTGCAATTTATTACAAATATAAAGTGCACTACATACAATCATTATGCACCAGTCTTCACTTCTAAGACATACACCTTTCCTAGTCTGTAGTATCGACAAGTGGAAAAAACTATATAGTTTTTTTTTCTACTATGAAAAAATTACACTGTGAAGAAGATGATCATCATCTTCCTTCTTATTAGTATTTTTTGTATGTCTATGTGTTACAGGCACAAGTCAACTTGTTCGTTATTACTGGCATCATCTCCACACTACTGTACACACACACACTCTCCTCTGCTGCATATATTATCACGAAGAACATTAAAAAATTGTGTGTATTAAAACATTTTTCATAATGATAGCAGGGACGATGATAACGATAACGAAACTTATATTGCAAAAATCCTAATAATAATAATAAGTTGGTATACATTAACTACTTGTTCTTCTCTTGTGTATGTACAACCAGTCATTATTATGTTGATGACGATACTGATGTTTGATCATCCTCGCATCATCATTGTCGGCGGATCTTCCTCCTCATGCATTTTTTTTACAGAATAATAGTAATAATGCTAATAATGCGGCGAGAGAGAGACAGAAGAATAAAAAAATGAATTACTATTATATTTTTATGGCAGAAAACAAGTCACATAGTCACATCATCAATATAATAGTCAATAGGACAATGTAAAAGATGAGAGAGATGATGGGACAAAAAACAGGGGAAGATAACGGGGCGAGAAAGGCTATCCTTTTTTCTCTCAAAGAAAACATATATTAAAAATATGTTAAAAAATAATACGAGTAACGACTACATACTCAACAGTAAACAGTCACATCACAACAATGCAAATAAAGAAGGGAGAGATGTGTGTACAGTTACTTGGCTATAATATTATAGGTATTTGTAATTGTATGTATGGGTATGTAGTTTAAGTGAAAATATTTCCCCTGTGTATTTCAAGATGGAAAAATGGCTCAGGTGAGAAATGCTTCTACGTTCTCTGTGTGTATGCGTACACCTTGATTGCTTTTGTTGGTGTGTAAATCTACAAGGCGAAATGTAGTTTTTCATAAAAGGCAAAGGCACTGCTACTCTGCTCCTGTTAGAAAAAAACAGACGAAAAGATTGTGAGTGGGTACAAGTGTAAAAGTAGTAAACGTACAACAAGTTTTATAGTAAAAAAAAGTATTATGTACTGACCATTTCAATGTAATATTGTTATTATGGGTAATGTAGTTAGTTGTCGTGAGTAAGAAGACAAAGTAGAGGATGGCATGTGTAATGGAAATGGTAATGTAATCTCAAGAAATTGGGAATGTGTAATGAAATAAAGGAGAAGGATGCTTTTAATGAGATTAGTAAGCGGAGTATACTTCGTAGTAGAAGAAGAAGCGGCGAAGAAACGTGTAGATGGGGAAAAAATATTTGAGAATAAAATGTTGAGAGGATGGGGATACTGAGAACATTTAAGGACACGATGTTATGTGAAGGCTATATATTATGTAGCATCTCTGACGAGTCAGCATAGAAGAAAAAATATGAAAAAAAAGAAGCAGAGAATGAATCGAACAAAGTAAAGGAGGAATTATATGGAATGGAATAGCTACACATGAAAATAAAAAGAAATGACTAATATTCTTGTGTATACGTGCATATCATATTATCATCTCTGAAAATGAGAAGCTTTCGTACAGAGAGTTTGAATCATGACGAGGTGTTTCTCAAGTAGGAAGATTGAATGCTGTTTGTAGGATAAAATGGAAATATTTTGGGCACTACATCGGAAGAAATTTTTTTTGTTAGATTGTGGATTATTTGATTCTCGTATTGCCCCGACCACAGAGACAATCAGAGAGTATGCTGAGTAAATTTCATTTTGTTGGTGTTGGTACGGCATGGCATAAAAGGTAATATTCATCGTAGCTCATTTCATTCATGGCTCATCTGCGTCATGTGAGTGAGTCAAGTGAAGATGATAAAAATGAACGAGTATGTGTTTTAGATTGGATTTGAGATTGGAATGGGACTGACTGTCGAGAGTAGTGCCATTGCCTTTTGCCTATATTATAGATTGGATGAATAAACGGTCGATTTGTTCATGCAGTTGATGATGAATAGAGAAGAATGGTTATGTTATGATGACTGAAGCACGACTCCAAATGTAATGAATGTACCTGCCTACTGTCAGTTACCTAAGTTTGTAGTTTGTCTTTGTGCATTACATTAATAGCAACACTACAAGAAAAAATGTTTGTCTTTTAATGTTAGTTCAAAAATATATGTAGATGCCAGAACACAAGTGCATGGTTTACTTGTTATACCAACTCCTATATGCTTACCTGTGCGATGGGCTACATGGTCATGTATGAATGTATATTTATTTCAGGCTTCAGGTCGGCAGATTTTAATTAACGGACACTGTGACATGATGATATTGATGATGCTCCAATATTGATCTTACATTGCTATGAATATTTGAACTATAGTAGAAAAGATTCATATTATATTGTTGAAGACTCATTGTAGTTGCATTAAAGAATAATTTGGAATTATTCATCGATTTTACATGGGAAAAATTAGGAAATGAATCCGAAACTATTTTATATTGTCAACTGAAAATCAGCAAAATATACATTGGAAGCTACACTTATTTGGGTTTTATTCCGTCAAATTGTTAAAATGTTGTGTTATAGCCTTCTCTACGTCCTTGAATTCATCAAAATACATATTTGTAGGAAAGTAATTTATTCAGACTGCAATGCCTCCGACTTTCATCTTCCTTTGTTTGATCAATTTAATAACAAGCGCTACTGGATCCTTTTATAACCTTATTTATCAATTTTGGAACTTACATTAGATTTTAACTAGCACAATTAAATCCAGTTAGGAAATAATTTAGCCTATCCGTTTGCATGTAATGATTCAATTGTTGTAATGTAATGTAATGCAAGCAGCATAGAATGTAATTTGAGAATTCCAGCCTCATCTACCCAATCATTGCCAACTTTGTTTAGAGATCAAGCCAGATCTAAAAGCAACGGTAAATAGCTTGTGAAATTGAAATTTTAAAGACGATACTGATACCTCTACACTGCTGCAAGAAATTTAAAACAAAAATTCAAAATTTCTAGTTCAGTCGGCAGGAATAAAATTTGTGGAGATAGTTAGAGTTAGTACTCTCATTAAGTTAAAACATTAGCATACATTTCAGGAAATTATAATATTACAATAAATTCCATTTCAAGAATTTTAGCTATTGATGAAACCAACAGTTTATCATTTTCAGGAAGTCGGAAATAAGGTTAAAGGGTACAATAAAGTACTCTATACTTTTCTAATCTGTAAATAGCCTATCTACTAAAGGTAATGACTATTAGCGACAGACATTTTAGGGTAAAGGAAAATAGCTAATTAGGGGACTGTTTGATTGGAGTGACCTACTGAAACAAAATAAGTTAGGACTTGGCACGTGCCCTGAAATGATGCCAGGGTGCTCATTAAGAAGAAATGATGAAATGAAGTTAATGAGATTCGTCCAGAAAGCTTGGTTTAAAAGGACCCATGAAAGTACTCAGGAGGAGAGCCAGTTTTGAGGATGATCTTTGGGGGATCGCTTGTATTTTCTCCTTCAGTTTGTAAGTTTTTTCGACGAGTAAATATAGGCTGAATTTTGTGAAATATTTTTTGCATCTGGAGAGAGACTACAATTACAATGTCAAAGTTACTATATCTCGTAGTCTTACTTTGCCCCACCGGTGTCTTCATCCCTTTTTGTGCTGCTGTTTCTCCTTCCGCCGCTAAAAATGTATCTCGTGCACATTACTATCTCTACCCCGACAAACTGGAACCTACTCCCTCTAAAGTAGAATGGTATACATCGTCCGCTACAACCGCTGGGGGAGCTCCTACCGGATGGTCCAGTTCATCCACAACCGAATATGGCTGGAACACGATTTCCCCAACAAACGCTGGCTGGCCTTCTTCCTCCACCACTGATTACTCTGGCTGGGCAACGCCAACTCCATCTCCTCCTGGTTGGTCTTCTCCTACACCACCCCCACC